>VZSC01004061.1:148544-197334 GCA_013398225.1 Steatornis caripensis
AGAGGCATATAAATAGCATAATATAGTTTAAACTGATCGATATGGTATTGCATATGAAGTAGTAATCTTTTAAAATTAGAAGACAAATAAGACTCTTCATTATCATCTAGATGATAGGCTACAAAAGAGTAATCTTATAATGACACATCTGTTCTATAGGAAAGAAAAAGGTTAATTTTTAGTTGTTATCAACGTTGGCTTTCACTTCAACAGGGCATTTCAGAGTCTGTAGAACTACCTTCATTTCTAAGGGGAGTTTTCTTTTTATTCATGGATATAGTTGCATTTTGAAGACTATTTTTCTTGCATCTGCTAGCAGTCTTTCTTTTGATCATTGCAAAAGTGTGACCTTGATCAAAATGTGGAGATTGGGCAATTGTTCCAGGAATGTGTAGTTTGAACAGTTAATATTATATTCATCTCTGTGAAAAACCCCAAATCTTTCACACAAGTGAGGTTGCATAAGCCAAGAAATACATATCCCACTACTTTCACTTTTATGATTTTGGAAACCATTAAACAGCAAATAAAAAAAAACCAGTTGAAATGCAGCCAAGTAGTCAAGAAAAGAGGACTCTGTGTCTTTAAGCTGGGGAGAAAAATAAAACCCAATCATTCCAAATGTATTGCTTTAGTCATCTGGTTTCATTCTATTAATGACCTTTAACATCTGCAAAAATATTGTGAGAAGCTAATTTTGTTTGTACTGAGGTGGTGCAGAACAGTTTCTGGCTGTCAGTCTAGGATGTGCTATAAAATAAAATTGTCTTTCTGGGAGTCTGACAAAAACCTACTGTACAGATTCAGTTTATTTACAACAGCATGAAATGAAAAGAAAATAGAATTTTACAACATGTCAACATTCAAAAAATGAATAGTACTTACACATTTATATATATTTTAGTAATAAGTTTTCAAGATAGCCACTGAGATTAAGGGATCTATTTTGTATTTTGTGGTATTCCACAAAAATTTTAACCAGTGCAAAATATTTCTCTGCAAATGTTCTTCTCTAGAATTGTAATAACCTATTACCCTGATTTTAAACAGAACCCTCCTTAAAAACAGAGAGCAGGCTCAGGCACAATAGGCCTTTAATTAAACAGAAAACCTTGCAGAAAAAAAATGTCTGTCTCCTGTCTTCATATCACAGTCATAAAAAAAGTGCAGCCTGGTAGAATGGGAGTGGTGGGAAGCTGTTCCAGCAGACAGAGAGGATTTACCTCCTCTACCTCCTTCCAGTTCAGACAAGGTTCAGGGAGGAGTCTTTGCCAAAGGCACAAATTACAACAGGTACCTCTGGAGATGGAGATCTGTAGCTTTGTTGGTGCCTAAACCATAAGCAAGCTGCACTACCATGCTGCTGCCTTGTCCGTCCACACAGTGAGGACTGGGGGCTCCCAGATGAGCTGTATTTGCTGAAAGAGGAGTATGAACACTTTCTTCAGCATAAAAAACTACATTTTAGCTGGCTGCAAACTCACCCCAGAGGGAAATTCCTTCCACTCATTGGAAAAAAAGTTAAAACTTGGACTGGTGACTTCAAGGTTAAAAGTGTTGTATTAGCAGTCTCTAGGTCTACCCCACATCAAGCATTTTATCTGAGCTAATGTGATAAAAACACTGTTTTTATTTGCTAGGGGAAGGAAGTTCATTAAGACACTTAGATGCCTATAGAAATCTTTTTTCTTACAGTTTAAAGATTACCATAAAGTGATATCTTGATCCATTATTTTCAATAGAGTTGACTACAGTCTGAGAACATATATGAACAATGTATATTCACTTTGTCTCTAGACCGACCCAGGTCTATTCATATTTCCTTGAGTTATCCAGAAGCAAATAAAAAATTTTCTTCCAGATTGAGAAATTGACTAGAATATTAAATACTAATAAAGGTAAATGGGCATAGTAAATTGCATTGCTTGGTAAATTGCGATGACTTGGAGTGTGGTATAACCAGGAACAGCACTATGCAAGGTGTCTCTTTATCAGCTGGATTATATTCATCATCTGAATTCCTTGCGAAATATGAAGGTAAGAATAAGTTACGTGTTTCTCAATGCATAATGTGGGGTCTCATGCCTAGGGCAGTGGAGATGCTTCCTCTACACGTGACTTTGGCGAAACTTACTGGAGTCCTGAGTAGAACTGTGTTGTCCGTAAGTTTTAAAGAACACTGATGAGGAAGAAAAAATTACTGTAAAAATGATTTAATGCCTAGAGAAATTGTCTTGTGGTCAACGTTTTAAAAATTCTGATCTAAAAAAAAAGAAAATACTGAAGTGGCCTAATTACAGTATGTTATGTGTTTTCTAGGGAAGTAAGCAGTGAGCATGAACTTCTTGATACAGAGATAAAGAACTAGCAAGGACTACTGGCTAAAATTTCCAGACAAAGAAATCCATATTGGAAATTTTGTCAAAATGAGGTCTATATAAATGCCTGGAACAAGTGAAATGGTAGCTTCTCCATTTTTTTGTGTCATCTACTCATTATCACAGGACTCTGAGAATGCTATTTTTGAACTACTCCTGTAAATAACTTCACCAAAAACATTCATATATGGATTATCTCTTTATGACTATATTCTGCATCTTCATATGGCCTGTATATGATACTATTCTCAGCAGGGAAGGGGGGGGGGGGAATAAGTATGGTATCTTATTTCTTTATAAAGTATAAAGGGCAGTTTCTATGCAATACTGGTTGAGGTATCTTTTTTTTTTTACCTTCCTAGATCAAAATGTCACTGCTCTTTGGTGTAGCAAAATACTTGGACACATTAACACTTTGAATAAAAATTGAAGATAAGCCCCCTGTCTACTAATTAGAGAAGCAGATGCTTTCGATATCCTTGTGTTAGCCTGGCATCATTTTTCTAAGATATTGAAAATAGCAGCTCCTCTAATTAGTACATAGAGCTGATTATGTAAATTGCATGCATCGCATCTTGTTCAAAATAAGTTGTATGGACACATATAGTCAACAACTTCAGGGAAAATCATGCTGATCCAAAAGGATAGCTGGCTAGCAGGTAGAAGCTAGCACATACTTTTGCTATCCAAAGCAACAAAAGCACAAATCACTGTGTTACACAAAAATGTTTACAAAAATTGTCAGAAGTTAAAGACGGAAACATGGAGTTAAACAAAGCAAACAGAAATGTTCCTGATGCAGTCCAAGGACCGTACTGAAATGCTGCAAGATCAAAAAAGAGCCTAAGATTGGAAATTAATGGACCAAAATTGGTATATCAGAAATTAAGCATAATTAGTGAGAAAATAAACAGAGCAGCATATTCTATTAATTGCCTTTTTAGGGAGTCCTTGATTTGTCAATAATGCCTAAAGAACAGGTGAAGTAAGAAGTGAAGTCTAGCAACCCTTTCATAGATGCTAAACTCCACCATGGCATTTGCAGGACTATGTCATACTGTTGTAGACAATAACACTGTCCATACTGAGCTGTAGAGAGCAATTCAGATAGCATTGGCACCTCTCTGGATATCTTCAGCCCTGAAGAACCTCTACAACCCATGAACCGGGTTCTCATTTGTTTTCTTTTGGCTACTGTTTAGCATAAGTCTGACTCAGGCAGCTATTACATGTTAGCAGCATGCATAAATTTATGCGTAAAAAGACAGAATTAATGACATCTTTAAATAGTTTCACGTTGGCATGGATTTCGCCAGGTCTAAGAGCCGTTAGCAAGAACCTATGCTATTCTGATTATATTTTCAGGAGGTAAGACTGAAAAGTTAAACTGTGAACCAGAAGCAGATGGGTTTTTTACATTATTTGTTATTCTTTTCTGCCCATTTTGCATTTGTTTTTCTCACTTTGCCTTCAGGACTCTAACATCAATAAAGTAGACAAACCTTGAATGTATTTCTTTTTTCCATAAACCATCTGAAATCCTGTCAATCAAAGGATTTTCCTTCAAAAATTCTATGCTGTTGAAGGGAATGGGAATAAGGTGTGTTATTAAAATAAAAGACTAAATTACTATGCTATATTGTAAATGCTTTGTCTCTTGTTCCTTCTTTTGTATAATATTTAACTTTGCCTAAAATACTTGTAATTGTATGTCATGGGACTAAACAGCTCAAGTCCTCTGTAGTTAAAATTTGAACCTTATTTGATTATTTAGTCTTGGTCGTGTTAATATCTTTGAAGCCTATTTCTTCCATCAAAATCAGTACAACAAAACTTCGTAAATACAATACAGAAATCTCATCTGCTTCCTGTATGTTTCAAAGCTTGGTCTTTGCTTTTTCCGTCCTGCTTTACTATGGTAGATGTTCCTCTAATTATGAAACTTTTACAGCTGACAAAATTAATCTTTTTTTCAGAAATTATTTTCCATTTGAAAAGCATGTTTTTTATTTTATAGCATTCTAGTCCAGTACTGTTCCTTAAATCACATTATGTTATCTGAGCAATTAGGAAGAAACTGTTCTATGGTTTCTAGCAGTCTGCCAAATATGTATTTGCTTCACACATTTGCTGAGTGGTTATCTCCAGTAGTTTCCTTTTTGAAGATTCCTTCACAGACTTCTTGACAGAGATCCCAGGACTTCAAAAAACATGTTAATGAGTCAGTGTGTAGGCTGAGGAAGACAGTACAACTATCGTTACTTCATATAACCTTGCTGGTGGTTTTGGCATCTCAGATCCATCCAGTTTCAGACAATCATACTGAAACACTATATGATGGGAGAGAACTGGCTACAAAAGATAACCCAGAGACAAAGGCTGGTGGGGTTGTATTTTTAGTCATTTTCTTTGCTTTGGAAGAAACAGACCTACAGCAGCCTGTTTGATGCACAGATGCTGGTTGCATGCCTGTCAAAAAGCAAAGCTGGTGATTGCATTGAACTTCCTTGATCCTCTAAATGCTAAATGCTAAATGAAGACCATTCTTTCCATAATACATCATCTGCTTTAGCAATATTAGATGTTAAGCCAAAGACAAACACGTAAAAAAGGATGAGAGAAGGCATTCTAAATAAAAACAACAAAAAAAGTGGCATCAAATATCACATCATCTGAATGCTCAAGGAAGAAAATCTTCTGAAAATAGTTTTTCTGTCCTCGAAATAGTGATCTAAGCCCATTCTCAGAGCCATTATGTAACTTCATTGGCTTAGCCAATCGTTCCAGTATTTTGTATACTAGTGTTGAGTGTGATCACATTTTTAATAAAAAGGCTGAATGATGAGGCAGAAATCTGAACTACTATTCCTTTGGGACCTGTCATCTCATCTTTCTAGGCATATCTCCAGAGAGGCAGCATGAAGCAAACAAACATCTATTATCAATCAAAAATGCTTGCCATATGGCCCGTAATGTTCCTGTCCTTAACACTGTCACTTAGTATCAAGCCAAGATTTGTGGCTGTTCAACCAGACTGCTGTGTAGCTCTGTATGCAGGGATGTTTTGCCCCTTGCACCAGTCATCTCCACCGATTGCCTCTGGGAAGACCTCACAGCATAGAGCTGCTGGCTGCCAGCCTGGCTCAGTGTACGATCCTTGCACAGGGCTTCCCTCCCTCTTGGGTCTTGGTTGTGGATAACATTCCCATCCCTCTCACACTGGCTAAGGACCCACTGTCACCATGAAACATCCCTAAACACACTCATCTATTGTGTGGGAGACACACACAATGTAAAGAGGAAATCCTCCAGAATATCCAGAGGATCTTCTGTCCCAGCTTTCATTTCACCTATGCTGGGGAAAAAGAGAGAAATTCTCCCTTGCTGTCAGCAAAAATGGGGGATAGTTTAAGGGACTGACTAGGAAAAGTAGACTGTTTTTTTTTTTTTAATAAACAAGTAAGAAATCTTACTAGCTTCTTGTGTGAAAAGGAGAGTAAAAGATTTTTCAGGGGGTTGAGAAAAGCAAAAAAGAAAGGATTAAACAAATTCACTTGCGATCTGTGCTAGCACTTGTTTAGAGACACTTTTTTATTAAAGCTGCAGTCTGTAGCGTGGGTAAAGCCATAGCTCCTGTTATATATCAAGAGAGAAAAATGGAAGATAGTGGGGTCTTATCCATCTTTAATGAGGATTAAAAGGAGACTTAATCATCATTTGTGCATATACTTTTTTATTAGTCCAGGAATTACAGTTTTATATATGGCCCTGGGAAAAAAAAAAAAACAAAAAAGCACTTTTTCTCCTCCTTTTGTTATATAATCTGCTCCACTGTTGGGGTTTATAACCTCCTCAGAGTCACTGGGAGTGAGTCCCTGACAGAGACAGAATACAGGATGAAGGGTACTTGTAAACCTATCTAGTCAGGTTTTGTAAATGCTCGCTGGAGCAACTCTCCCACCCAGTCATGGCTAAACCAATTGCCAGCTTTAAGAAGAGGAGGCAATTTTCCCACAGATTCAGATGGAAGTGACCATGGAGTTACCGTTGTCTTCCTCTATAGCGGGTGCTGCTAGCATCCTTGGGGAAATTTTGCTAAAGAATACTGTCCTTGTGTGGACACATGTCCCTTATTCTCTTCTGCTTTCTTCCTAAAGCGTAATAAGAGTTCCAGCCTTAGGTTTTAAATTTCAGTCTTAAAGTTGTTATAAGGTGGTTGAAAAATAGTTTGTAACTGTTCCTATGGATCCTTTTTGACTACGTATTTACCAATCATTCACATGATACAGAGTCTACATCCAACATCTCCCACAGTTTCTCTAAAGCTAACAGATCAAACAAACCTGATTTCTTGAGAAAGCACAAAAGCGCGATCAGTGTGGTATGACCTTTTGCGGGGAAAAAAGTTGCAATTTGATGTGCAGATACACACTCCACATTGTCAGTAACATTTTAGATATATTAATGGTCTTATAAAGAAAACTTTTGTTTTCAGTCTTGTACAAAAACTAACATTCTCAGGAAGATCCAGTAAGAGCTAGAGAGTTCATCCTTTTTCTTTCTGGGCAGTCACTCAATTATTCAGGCCAAAAGAAAAGAGCTTGCTGCTCTTACAAGCAAACTTCTCTGGGAAACGTGATGTCCAGATGTCAGTTGCAAAGGGTTTTCCACCTTCTTCCAGAGCAACTTATATGGATTGGAGACATTCAAGACAAGCAGAAAAATAAAATGCACCAGCTTCACAAAGCCAATGATTTTTTATACTAAAAACTAGGAGTTAAGTGAAAAAAACGCTATTAAAACCTGACACAAAACTTGAGTTTTTTCACCTTTATCAACTGCCAAGGAGGAGAGTTGGGAAGGACATGAAAATTTTCCTTTAACAGTCTGAGAACAGCTGAGCCTGCCCATACAACCACTGTAACCTTTCACAGACAAGCCCTTTCTTCCAGTCCCACCTCCACCCCATAGAGGAGATCACCTTGAATTCACTTAGCTCAGCACAAGCCTCATACACTTTCAGCTACAACCCCTTTAAAACTCCAAAGAAGCACATGAAGACCTTTCACTTGTAGCTACACGATCTCACGTGACTTGCCATGATCCTTCATCGGAATAGGATGCTAGAAGTGGTGGATCCATGATGCAGGATGATAATTCTGCCCATCTAGGCTAAGAAATTGTGGGCATTATGACAAATAACCTGCTGTCATAATTTAGTTACTAATTTATTATATTTACTAATGGAAAAGAACTAGAAACTCACAAGGTCAAATTCATAACAAACATTGAGATTTAAGAAAGAATTCATTGAGCCCTTTCACTGTCAAATTATCCAAAAGGCACAAAGAAAAATAGCTGGCACCTGTAATTAGTCAGAGCATCTGTCATGGCAGCTGGAGCAGCGCACAAAATGGATGACTGAAAGCATCCTCCTGCTGAATGGCATTGGGAAAGGAAAAACTAACGGGCTTTAACTGAAGAGACATGTGAAGAGCAGGACAGGATGGGCAGGAAGATCGTTCATGTTCCACGGGAAGGATTTTGATGTAGATTCATTTAAATTTATCTCTACTTTGCCTATCAGGATGGTTCAATCCAAAATATTTATATTTTGGGAGAACTGCCACAGGCTTCATAGACGTTAGGTCCAACTCTGAGGGCCTTAAAGCAATCCATAGCAACGTTCATATAATAAAAAAAGATGAGTCACTTGAATGCACTGGTAATTGCTGGTACTTGGTTCAAAAAGAAAAGCAGAGGCTGAGCTGAGCAATATTTCAATCACTGATCCTAAGGACCAAGCTCTTGTGAGGTTAAACATTGCTGTTTCCCAGGAGCTGAGCTCTCTCCTGAATGAATAAAGTGTAACATTATGATAATCTTTTCATAAAAGCCTCTTCCCAGTCTTCCTACCCATATTTTTTTAAAGAAAATCTCTTCTTCTATCTTTCCCACATTGAAAGAAAAAAAGTTGGTTACTGTAATTTTCACTTTATCATGCGTGCATTGTTTCCAAGAGGCAACTGTGTATTCAACATTATAACATAGATAGCTTCTGAATTTTTTAATTGTCTCTGACATTAATTTTAATTGTAATGCTTTAATGATGAATATTTATTATATACAAAGTAATGCCGCTTCATTAGGGAGAGGAAAGAGTCATCTTATAAAAATCTAGTTCTTAACACATTTTCATAGAAACTCTCTTCAATTACCAGTAGCAAATCAGTGAAAGAGGAGACTTGAGGTATGTATATTGGACATTTTCTCCTTTTGTGAGCTCTTCAAAGGTAAAGACATCTTTCTTGTCATCAGCATGATGAGCATAGCTCTGAGTGACAGAAATGTAGTGGATTTTATAGCCAGGAATATTGGTGCCTATAGACTTGAGGCATATCCTCAAGGCTTCTGAGGATCTAAGTTTAGACATAGTGGTAGTTAGGTGTTTAAGCACCTTGATGGATTTAGCTCTTAGCCATTGAGATAATGTTTTCCTGGCACAATGCAGTGTCATACAAGGATATCCAAATGAACTCCAAGGCAGATTAGGAACGGGAATCAGAACAGTACCCCTAACGTGGCACTCTTGTATCTCCTCCAGGTATAAGTTTACACATAGTAGCATTAATCTAGTAAGTCTAGTAAGCTGTCCAAAGAGATCCTAAATCTACAGCAGATTTGGCCTTGAAGCTGTGAAATTTGGGGCATACAGAAAATGTACCACTGGTTCAGAATCTATTCTCTGTGAGTCAGAATCAATGCTGAAACACTGTAATCAGATGCACCCTCGGGGGAAGGACATAGGAAGTGCCTTTTTGTAGTATGAAGGAACATTTTTGTGCCGGTGTAGTTTTCTTGTTTTAAATGGCAGCTATTTATTTGGTGAGTTTCAATGTTAGAAAAAATTTGGGCACGTAAGTCACTGGGTAAAGAGCAAGCGAGGTACTGAAATAATCATAGGGGTGTTTAAGGGTCTTCAAAATCCAACTCCACAATACCTGTGGAATACAGTGCAGGCCCTAATTTATTAAATATTTGTGGCTGCAAAGTGAAAGCTGCTTCCGTGTCCAGTAGCGTTCCTGGGACTGTACCCTGGGTGGCCTCTAAAAGGACATGGGCTCAGATTCCAAGAGACACACTAGTACTTCCCAGCACCACCTTCCTTGCACCACCTTCCCTTTCTCGCACCACCTTCCCTTTCTCAAAGACTGTTACACCTTGGTTTGATTGATGTTCTTCTACAGTCTATGTCAGAGTAAGGCCAATGGTGTTTTTGTAAATGCTGAAATTAATGGATTTCTTCCTTTATTCAGGAATATATTTTTCCTCAGCTCTAGTTCCATTGTCTAGTATGTGATTTATATGGTCTTTTCAACCACAGGGTTTTGCCAGGTAAATACTAGATGAAGGTGCACTTCCTGCAAATTTTAGTTATAATATAGTTCTTACGTTCTCTAATTTTTTATATCCTGAAAACAGTCTGATAGTCCTGGATAAAAAAATTAGTAACTTCTATTATGCTACCTCTGAGGCTATCTCAGAATCAATATCAAATCAACACATACAACTTAATAACAGAAATAAAGTACTGCTATTCTATGAGTTTGGAAACTCAACAGTGAAAAAAAGGTAGGCAAATTTGCTTTTAATTTCGATGTTACAAATACTCAAAACATATAATCTAGTTTATGCACTTCAGAACTCATGGTGAAATTTACACAGAACAGAATAAAGTAACTTGCTGTTGAAGACCTATGTTAAGACATGGAGTAAATGCCAGTCCATCCATCTGATAGTTCTGTAGTTTAAATTAGGAGACATTTCCCTCAGATACAGGCCAGCATTGAGCACAATTAGACTTGGGTATTTTGACATTCAGGGCTATAGTTTAACCTGGATTTGAGTTTCCATTAAATGTAACAGGCCAAGAGATTTCACATCCAGCGCTCCATCTGACCTATCTTTGATGGCAGCCAAAAGTGATGATTGTAAAGGGACCCACATGATAGAAATTCACAGCGCTATTCAAATTTCCCATGGACAAGTATCTTCTTCACAGTTATGACAGGTGGTGTCAGTAGTCTTGACAGATGCATCAAAGATTTAATGATATGGAAGTTACACCATTGTGGTGTTCTGATGTGCTGGCTAATGAGAAATCTCTGTTGGAGCTTGAAACTAAGTGAGTCTTTAACAGGCAAAGCAACAAACAGAGAGCTTGAAAGGCAGAGTGAAAGAAACATGTCTGCTCTCCTTTTTTGCTAATAAAAGCTCTGAGTCACTAGCAAAACTAGTTGTTCTAATAAAGCACTGCACAGGAGTGTCACATCTGCATAGAAAGCCCGGAAAACTGGATCTCCTTACAGTTAATCTCTTCTCCAGAGTGGTGGCATAGTAAATTTTGAGTAGTCCTTGGGTATTTTCTGCTGTGGAGAAGCTCACTCAAGATATTTTCAAATGCCAGTTTGGATTATTTTAGTGGCACTGCTTTGTTATAAATTGCCTAACGATGTGACAATGAAAATGAAACCTTCTTACATGTATTAAAGTGGAAAACCAAATTTTGAGGATATCCAAAACATTAGTTCTTTTTAAATCATTTAAATTTGTCTTTATATGCAATTTGGAAGCAATTATTTAACTTAGTGGTTTTCAAAAACACTTTTTTTTTCTTGAAAAATTAAGTGCAACATAGTAGTAAACAAAATGTATTCAGTCATCACCAAGATGGCAACGAGTCCTGATTTTCTTATGTTTGTGTGTGTGTTTGGCTTGTAAGTGTTCTGTTTTGGAATAAAACCAGAAAAAGTGGTTCCCAGAAACAAAGCTGAAGCACTCTATACTATAAACACAGAAAGATGAACTGATGACTTGAAATATTTGGGCTCTGTTCCTTTCATGAAGAAATGCTTAAACTTAGGAAGTGTAATGTCTGACCATATACCCAAATGATTTCTCCAGAACTCATATCCTAATCAAGTGAAAGTACAAGAAAAAAAACACAAAGACCACGTGCAGGGCCTTGCACTTGGCCTTGTTGAACTTCACGCAATCCACATGGGCCCACCTCTCAAGCCTGTCAAGGACGCTCTGGATGGCTTCCCTTCCCTCAAGCATGTTAACCACACCACACAGCTTGGTGTCATCAGCAAACTTGCTGAGGGTGCAATCAGTCCCGCTGTCCTTTTCGTCAAAAAAAGCGCTGGTCACAGTAGTGACCCCTGAGGAACACCACTCATCACTGATCTCTGCTTGGACATCAAGCCATTGACTGCAACTCTTTGAGTGCGACTGTCCAGCCAATTCCTTATCCAGTGAGTGGTTCATCCATCAAGTCCATGTGTCCCCAATTTAAAGACTTAGAGTGTTCTGGCAAGTCCGGTGGAGCTTAATATCATATAATAATCTTTATACAGATTTTTAAATATATTTTTCTGTATACATATATATCACTCTTTCAGAAATATCATGTACCATAAGTCCTAAAGAAGCCTAAGGAATTAGCTGCAGAACTCATGAAGTTTACATATAAGACTCCTGATGTAGGTCTATATCCAGTAAAGTATGCCTCAGCTCAAAACTACGATGTGAAAGACCTCAGTAAGCTGCCACCTGATATTGGTGATGCCTAATCTTTCTCTTTCTTTTCATTTCCCCCAGGAACTGTGCCATCGATCCTGTCTTATGTTGAATAGATTTGCATCTAGCATAGTCTTAGAAACTAAGTTTTAGAAACTGGGAATTTCTGTAAGTCTTCATCAAGGAGGCATTTTCAGAGAAAGACCAATAAGCCCAAAATATTATTTCCTGATCAGTTACACTTTCAGTGCTTTCCGTAGCATACAACCCACCTAACTTTCAGCATGTCTTTCAGCACCATTTATCATGATTTACACCTGAATTCTCCCCTGAGAGCACACTCTAAGTATATAAATGCCTACCTACCCTGCAGGTTTGTCCAGGGTGAAATTGTGCCCTTGTGCTATGGCTCAGTATCCCAACAGATGTCCCAGTTATGGAAAGATACTTGTTTTGGTCTGTAGGTGCATGCTGTAAGATATGGAAGAGAGCATTTCCTCTGAGCCAGACGCTTACAGGAAAAACCCTGCTTAAATTACAGTAAATTTCTAATGTAACATGCTACAGATTCATGTTCTTCAAGAATAGGGTTCCCCTGAGATTAAAAGTGCAGAGTATTCAGACACCATGAGTGATACTCCAGCTAAAAACAATGTCATACCACACCCAAAGCCATGCCATGATGCCACTGAAGCTAAAATGGGCCTTCACATAAGAAAAGCCTTGGATTACTGAGAATGGGCTTCCTCATCACTTATTCTTGCACAGTATAAACTCTTAAATTCTTGCTTTTCCTGAGAGCTGCAACTGTGAGGAATCTTTCTGTTGATATGTAGGACTTTTAGGTTTTATTATTAGTTTACTGGAATGAAACTGCTGTTAATACGAAAGGCTTAAATACAAAAACAGTACCAGATGACCTAAAACTAGGACAACTTTATTGTTTTGCCAAAAATCATATTCCAGTATGGCCTGTCATGTGTTGGCTATGGGCATGAAGAAGATAATTATGATTTAATATCTAGGAACTGTAGTACTGATGCTATAAAACACAGTAGCACTGCTTTAAGAAGAGAGAAAAGGTCTGTCAAGATCTCATCTCTTCCATTGAAGAGAACAGCACCCAAGAAGAACCCAAAGGCTAAGTAGCCAAAACTTAAAATTACAAGTCTCTGAGATGACTATAGCGGAGGTGGACTTGCCAATATTAAGCTAATGTGTCACAAGGCTACTTCCTACTTCTGATTGCCTTCACTGCTTTCCAAAGAGTGATTTACCATCTAGTTCAATAACAGAGTGGATGGCTGGAAAATGGTCTCTACTCAGTTATATATATATATATTATATATATATATATATATATATATATTTGCTCATTGTCTACCAGGAACTTTGTCATAACCTCAAATGGCATTATAGCTCTGACGGTTCTGCCTCCTGCCCTACTTTGCCTTTAGCATCAACAAGACCAAGTCACATATCCAGGTCACCTCATGTTACGTGTCTTAAAAAAAAAAAAAGTCAAAGACACATCCAAAACCAAAGGCTCATCCTAAATAAAAAAGCAACAAGGAAGAGCAAAAAAGAAAACCAGAGGAAAAAGCTAATAGACCTTTGGAAATGTTTCAGTTAATAATGTTAGAATACTTTAAAAATACAGTTTTTAAAGCTTTTAAAATTTGAGGAAAAAAAATGCAAAATCTAGTCATTGGCAAGAGCAGAAGTTGCAAAGGACGTTTCACCTCTGCTAGTTAAGACTGGTCACAATTTTAGGCTAGGGTTAACGTAAAAAAATGGGGTAAAGTTTAGAAATAATTGGCACAGAGGTTCATAGATTTCATACTAAGAATTAGATCATGAAAGAAGGGCTCTGCACTGAGGATGTATTTGCCTAAAATTGAACTCCATACCTTCAGATGTACTGGAACTTCGCTGCAACTTTGCATTTGAGGCTTCATAGGAGTTATTGCTAGCAGTTTAATGTAAAATTGACTTGTTTTCTGTATTATGATTGTTTTCCTGATAATTTTACCTGAATTTGACTTTGCTGTTTACTTCAATAACAACAAAAATGCAAGATTTCCCCTCTCTCCCACAAACATTGTCTTACAGTCTTTTTCTCACAGGCCCACCTGTGTCCTGACCCCAAGTTCCACCTTTGTCCAGGAAACATCGTAAATCTATGCTGGCTGGAGTTAACAGAATGTTTTCAACATGATGACTCAACAGAACTGCCTTATTCATACATATTTTATGGTCTGGATAGGAGGATAACACAACAAAGCAGCTCAGTTTCTATAAAAAGAGTTTGAGGACCTGATTTTCCTGTTTGTTAGTCCAGTTTTACGCCAATAGAATTTCAGTAGCGTACAATGTGAATAACACCATGGTGAATCAATCTCTGAGATTACACCCCCTGAGTGCAGATGCATTAGCTAGGAGCTCTTCTATTTTCAAATCTTTTTGTAATCAGGATGCCTAAGACTGTAAGACACAAGATTTGTAATGTTTCCAGTAGCCTACACGCACACACATGCATAAGCACAAATAGAAAGAAAAAAAGCTATAAAGCACAGATAGCCTTAACCTTCTGAATATGTGACATTTTGTTTCATGGTTGTGTTTTCCACGGGGTTTTAAACTATATTTAAAAAGTAAGCAGCCAGTAAAAACAGAGAACTGGATCTTCAATTATTAGGAATCATCTATAAGAGGCAAAGTAGAATTTTTTTCTCCTTTTTTAGCTGAAGAATAGCTTAAAATTTTAGGAAAAATTAATAGATTATTTTTCGTCCCAATTCTAATGGTGATGGGCATAAGAGGGTAGATAGCATGCTTAGCTTTGTAAGCAGAAGCAACATTCCCCTTTCTTTCAAGATACTAAATCCATTCTTTCATTTAACAGTATTTTACAGTAAAAGTACTGATCATTATGCAAGCATTAGGAGTGTTAAATGTACACTATGATAAAAAAATAATTGGTAGGGAAGGCGTCTCTGCCTGCAGGTAGGCACTGAAAGGAAACAGTGGCCGCCTCCTATCCATGCCTTTCAGCTTGCACTGATATGGTAAGAGCTAGACTAAATGTTAAATGGTTGCCTCTTGCTTCCATTTTTCTCCATTCAACTTGCTTGTTTTCTTTATTTCATGGACGTAAATGTGTATAGAAGTGAGAGGTTTTTCGGTTTAATTTGCAATATTTTCACTTTTTGAGTGTCAGACACAAGCGATTTACAGAGCAAAGACTGAGGAATAGTGAACTAGAGAAGACTAAGAAGCTAGAGGGAATGAGATTTAGTTCTCTTTTGAAATGCATAAGGAGTGCTGAAATTCTGATATCTCATTCTCATGAAAGACAGCAATAGTCACCAGAAATGGTACATATATGGTAGAGCAATCAAGTGAAGCCAAAGAGTGACAACCTTCTTCCCTGGAGTGAATCAAGGATAACAACTAGAAATTATAACAAGTTTTTGATGCCAGTTGTGGAATTTCCAGACATCACCTGAAAAGAAAACCTGACACAGAAAAGCAGGTAGGAGGACAGAAGGAAGGCAAGCATAGCCTAAGGTCTTGTTAGACTGAATTGGCTTGTAGAAGCTTGCGGTCTATCCATCAGCCAAACAGTCAATCCTGCATCTGAATGAGGCAAAATTCTGTAGCCAAACATTTCACTGAAATGCCAAAACCAGCACTTAGCTGAAACGTATATGCAGAGGTTTTTGTTTTTCTAGTTGCATTCCAGAGTTGCAGTCCAGCTGTTCTTAAGTATACTGGGTGTATTGCCACAGAGAAGTGGTTGTAAGGTAATATTTTTGAGGCAATCAGAAGAATGGTACCTCTATGAAATTTCAAATGTGAAATTTAAGATACAGCAATTTTTAGCTGGCCTGAAAATAACAAGAAATGGGAATACTTTCATCAATCAGGCTTAAATTGATGTAAAAGTTATTTATGATATGATTACCAACAGATAAATTATCCTGTGGTGAAACGCAGAATTTGTTTAATAGGTAAACCTTGCTTTAGCATCAGAGTGGAAATGTATTTTGGACTGCGTCTTGTCCTTGAATTGATTCAATCATGGAAAAAAAAAATATCTGGGATTGGAAAAGCAATCAATTATCTGTTCTGTGACAGAAGAAACTATTGCCACAATATTTAATATGATCTTGCATTAAGAAGTCTTTAATTGTAACACAGTGAAATAATTGCCATTAAACACAGGAGTTTATGTCACTATCTAAGCAATTCTGCCATAACTTGTAAAAACACATGCATTTGGGAAACACGGGTTTGAAAAACCCTCTCTGCCTGAATTCTCATTACAGCCCATTGCTCCCCCTCACTGCTATTAGCCTTTCATAATGTAAAACATTTCTTCATTTCCAACAGATAATACTTTCAGTCGAAAGGTAATTTTTGAAGTCTATTACTTGCATTCTTAGTGAAGAGTACAATGTAGCATTTTGTTCTAATATGCCATTGAAATTGTTTGAGTAGACACACCATGGAATCAAATACAAAATGTCAAAATGGTTTCCATTAACTATGCACATTTGCACTGCTTCAGTTAATGGGCATGTTTTTGTTCTTCTCCTTCATCTTTGCATCTATAAGATGAAATGATTCAGTTAATGTAACTGAAAAGTACATTGAAAAGGTAGAGCAAATTACAAAAGCATCAAACCACAATTCCACCCACGTACTTTATTTTATAATGAAGTTTAATAATGACTAAAATTGCCTTCAGATTTAAACATCAGTCATTTCTGCAATTGTGGTTAATGTGAAAAATCTCACCCACAGTATTGTTTTAGGAAAACATGGTAGAAATTGTACATTATATTTTATACTGAGATGTCATAATGAAATCTTAACTAGATATCGTTGAAATATATAGTACGTTAAAAGTAATTTGCCACTATGGGCAGGACTGAAACAGGGACTATGTCCCCATCAGCATGGTAACAGGTAGGGAAAGTTCCTTTTATATTATAAAATCTCTATTTTGCTTCACCACCATTATGATGAGAGAATCTTTGATACTAGGTATCATCTAAAGTACTGTTATAATATCTAAATTACTTGTTTTGTACTGATAGTGTCATAAAATAAAGAGTGTTTTATGAGAGTGAACATCAATGAGAATATTATTTTCTCAGAAGGACACAAAATGGATTCATCTTCATTTTGAACACAGAAGACTCTTACAGCAAGAAGATATTTCCAAATGGTTACCTTTCCTACCCTTGCCTTGTGGGGCTGTGATATGTCACCAAATTCATAGCCCCTGAGTGGGCCATGTTTAGGAGCAGGATCCCTGGGAAGGTCATCGGGCTGCCTCCTGCACCCGGGCAAGTGTTTGACCAGCACCAACTAGCTTCGTGATTATATAGGTTCCTGCTGCAAGAAGCAAAACAGGGGAGGAGAAGCGTTCTCACACAGCTCTGTGCCTGGCTCAGAGGGGGCTAAACACTGTCCTTCTCCGGCTGAATGAATTTTTAGACATTGAAATTTAATTTGGGTCAAAGTTGGATTAACTGCCATGGAAACTGTATTTAAGCCACTCTTAAAAAAAAAAAAAAAGAAAGAAAGAAAAGAAACCCTATGTTCTGCATATTTAGGTTCTCTTAGTGCCTGAATGAATGAGCTCTCCCTATAATTAAATTTAAGGCCAGCCCTGCGCGGCACCTCTCTCTAAGGACGAAAAGAGGCAGCCCAGGCACGGGGCTGGGAGGGGAGGCAGCTGCTGGTGGTGCCCCTGCGCCCACAGCCGCCTGTCCCTGCTGCCTCACCCCTTCTGCACCCCCTGACAAGTTAAATTTGTTAGGTTTTTGTTTTTTCTTCTTGAGATCAAATTTTCTGGCAGCGGTCACCAGATGGCAGTGTTATATCAGCAACCCCTGTCCCCCACTGGCCCCTTAAATCACTGAGCAAAAAAAATGGTTTCAAATGCTCCATGGCCAGCGCCACTGAGCAGTGGTTCAGGCTGCCCCAAATCATAGCGCGTGGGGCTTGTTAGGACCAGGCTTGCAAAAAGCGTCCCGTGTCCTTCTGTTCTCCTAAGGCAAAAAAAAAAAAAAGTCTTTAAAGAGATGCTATGTGGCCTAGCCTGCAATTCCTAAATTCAGGACTTTCCAATGAAGGTGCTTCTTACAAACTGTGAAGGCTATTTCTTTGGGGAAAGGAAAAAAAAAAAAAAAGCTGTGTGTTTGTCGTGTTATATATATGAATTCGTATGCAGTTAGTCTCACAGCTGAGCTAGAGAAAAGCCAGGTTTTTTCCAAGGCTGAGCAATTGCCGCTTCTACTAAATTTGATGGGCAATGTGCTGCTAAATATCAGAAAGAGACTAAATAATTTATTCTAGCTTGATTTATTTACAGTATATATTACTTCTGCAGAACATAACTTTCTATAGATCCCTGTACACCTGAATTGTGGATGACCTAAGGAACCAAGCATTTGATTATCTTGCCAGCTGTCTGCTCAGACTCAGACCCAACGCTCTTCAAGTCCAAGTTTCTTATAAAGGACTTACTTGTTTTCCAGTAGGCCGTATGGTTAACTTCCTCAATAAATTACAATGTACATAGTTTAGATGTCCATAAACACTGTGTGAGTCACACACAGTGCCTGGGATGATGCTGCAGTATCCTCTGCAGGGGGTCACGTTGCAACACAAAATACGTGCTCTCCACTGTCAGACATGTGGCCACAATCTGCAGTTAGTTTGTAAATCCTCCCTTTCCGCCTCTGCTTTAGTGCAGTTGCAAAAGTCTGTAAGCAGAAATAACACCAAAGTTCTTTCTATATGTGACAAATATACATCAGATTTGAAGTCCTCTGTTCATTCACTCGAATATCAGTTTTAACGGAAATGTCTAGGACTGCAAAAGTGAAGTAAAAAGACAAGCAGTCAGATGGCCTGCGATCCTGCTTATGCGATTCCTGCAACACCATCACTATGCAGATATAAGAAGACCATCTGCTGTCAGTGATACTGGACCATAGCATGGTATCATCAATACTGATGCTGATGTTTCTTTTTTGCAGGTCTGTGTCTCTTCAGACAACAATCAAAGAACGACAAGACCATCATTCCCAATACATCATGCATCATATGCTTCCTGAACCTGGTGGACATAAGCTGCAAAGATGGCTAGGCATTACCTAAATTATCTGCCGTATTTTGGCACATGAGTCCTGTTCTCACAGGTAATCCCTTGAAATACGGTTTTTCCCTTTGCACAGAGGAACGTGACATGGCAGAAAGCACTGTGCTCTCTAATTATCTGGATTAATTCTCCAAGCAATGGAGTAGTTCTGTTAAGTCACACTCACAAGGTTTTATGTGTGCCCACAAGCATGGCAAATAAGATGCTGGTAGTTACTCAGTTTTCACCGTATCCTGGAGAAATTCCTTGCCACTGCAATCTGTGGGTCACAGCTATTGTACTCAGGTCATTGATTTTGTATACTGCTATAATAACTAAAGACACTCTATTCAGAGCTCAGCACCGCATGATGAAAACTGGCCTGGGTTGCTTTTAGCTCCTCCTGCTCCCCGCAGGGCGCTCATGTCAGTTAGAAAGGTGTTATTCCATAAAACAAAGCAAAGCAATTTGTTTTTCTGAGAACTTCAAAGGTCAGGAGGGAAAATTCAAATGCAAAACCTCTTATCACCGTCTCATCGCTAGATGCAAACTACTGCTACGTACAGGTGAGAGGAGAAATAATGAATGAAAGCAACTCCCTTTGGGGGGATTGGTACTTCAGGTGCCAGTTACTGAACTACAGGCAGACCAACATTCAGATATGCCAGACACTCTACACAAAAAAAAAACTGGGTCACCTTTTTCACAGATATGTTTTGAGCAAAGTCTATTCTATCAGATATCACTAATAAGAGACTCTGACATTTGCCTGTATCTAACTCAGTATCACAACATAGCTGGTATCTTCCCATTAAAAGCAGGGTAGCACTGACTGCTGTTAATGCCCCTGGGTCGAACCATTTATTATTTACTTATTGAGCAGATCTATACAGAGCAACAATCTTGCCTTTGCCCCAAGGAGCTTGGTATATGTTCCACAGGAAAAGCAAGTAGTAGATCCAGATTATCATAACCTATTCCCTGCTACAACATGAAACTATTAAGAGCAGCTGGATTCAGACTAAATGTGCTGCTGGGTTACTCCTTCAGTGCAGCGACGCTTAGGAGTCTTTGTGGTGGCTTTTTCTGGTATACTTATTGGAGACCTTCTTGTCTTCAAATCAGACTAAGAAAGACACAGAACAAGAGAGACGAGTGTGGTGGGGTTTGCCTCTTGGATGCCGACTTGGCAGCTGAGAGTGAGTTGCGCCAGCGCACCTTTCCATTGGAACTGGCTGATTTGTTTTAACAGATGAATGACAGCTCTGCTAGATGGTGCAGGAGACGAGTGTTTTAAGAGGGACATGAGCAGAGAAGAGGTAATACTTTCATGCATAAGGCTGAGAAGGAAGCCCTTTATTGGTGGTCAGAATGAAAAAAAATGGGAGAAGAACAGAAATGCGTAGATAGAGCTAAATATGAAGATGTAGGCTGAGAGAAGCAGAGAAACTGGAGGCACAGGGACACAGGCAGTGCAGCAGCGGGAAAGAGAGCTTCAATTTCTGCTATGAATGGGAGTCAGTGGGAAGACTTGAAGAGAAGAGTGGCTTCATGACGGAGGATCAATGAATCACGAAAAAATTCCCTTCTTGCCTTTTGTTAAATCTATTTGGCTAAGTAGGAGTNCACAAAAGGGAGAAGAACAGAAATGCGTAGATAGAGCTAAATGTGAAGATGTAGGCTGAGAGAAGCAGAGAAACTGGAGGCACAGGGACACAGGCAGTGCAGCAGCGGGAAAGAGAGCTTCANTAACAGATGAATGACAGCTCTGCTAGATGGTGCAGGAGACGAGTGTTTTAAGAGGGACATGAGCAGAGAAGAGGTAATACTTTCATGCATAAGGCTGAGAAGGAAGCCCTTTATTGGTGGTCAGAATGAAAAAAAATGGGAGAAGAACAGAAATGCGTAGATAGAGCTAAATATGAAGATGTAGGCTGAGAGAAGCAGAGAAACTGGAGGCACAGGGACACAGGCAGTGCAGCAGCGGGAAAGAGAGCTTCAGTTTCTGCCATGAATGGGAGTCAGTGGGAAGACTTGAAGAGAAGAGTGGCTTCATGATGGAGGATCAATGAATCACGAAAAAATTCCCTTCTTGCCTTTTGTTAAATCTATTTGGCTAAGTAGGAGTTTCGTACCTTTAGTTGTGCTATCAGATAGTCTGTGGAACCTCTGCCACCCCACATGCCTACAGAAGATCCACCGAGCTTTTTTATGGTTTTGGAAGGTATTTGCCAACATAAGTTTTTACAGCGGTTTGTAGAGGCAGCTCAGCATAAAAGGCAAAGATCCTTCTGTACCTAAGGGTAGTGCATTGCAACGGTGAGTAGGAAGTTCTCATCTAACACACCCATGCACAACCCTCCTTTTGGTTCCCAGACAGACTTTACACTCATGGGTGCTTCTTAGACTTCAAAGACTGGGCACAGAAATCAATTGCAGTGCAGAAAGGGATCTATTTTAAACATATGTCAATCAATCCCATTTGCTGTTTGTATCTGTACACGGAATTTTCATGTCATTTATTGGCTGTTAAAGTTGGTGCCAGAGTGAAGGCATTTGTTTTTCTAACACAATGTCCTATATGTGTGAAAAAAGACTTCAAAAGTGGAACGAAGCTCCTGTTGTCAGAACAAAATGATAATTTTGCTGAGGACATAGCTGAGGATGACAAACTTACTCCTCTATATTAAATGGAAATAAAATTTGCAGAATTACCATCCCATTAAGCTATTTTTAAATGGAAATTAGATGACATCCACGAAGACAAGTGGGTTTTTTTCTGGGTTTTTCTCTGACTCTTTCACTGAAAATGAAGTGTACACACATAACCCACCCCCCACCCCACACCCCCCCCAAAAAAACAACCACAGTGTGGAAAGTGACTCTTCATTTTTGGTTAGGTGACATATCCAACATCTGGTGACATCCAACAAGCTAAGCAAATATTTTTCCTCTAGGTTATGGTGCTGGTGATTATTAAAGAATATCTGAATAGTGAAAAATTTGACAGGATGCATAATGTGCTGAACAAATGTTAAAGGAAGACTAATAAGCCAGGAAATAGTGCTCCAGTTTTTTTTAATACAACATAATTACATTGCCATAATATGCCATATGACCTTTAGAAGTACTGTAAATCTAGAGGATGCTGATACTTTGTTTTTCTTTCTCCTTTTTTTGCTTTTCCTGAACTCTTCAAAACATGTATATTGTTCTCTACAATTTGCCTTTGCTTCTCATGCCTTCGGAGCAAACCTCCTATCAGACTAGTTTTCCTTATGATTAGCAAGAAAAGTTTTTTTCTCAAGTTAAAGTGCCACTTATGACAAATCATAGAAAGGTTCTTCTCAAGTGAGAAATATGACTGAAGATCGTAAGAGGTGTCATTGTCAAATGGCTACAGCCACATCCACATCCACTCCTGGGCAGACTTGGTAGGCGTTTAACGAAGAATACGTACTATGAGTACCCCTGCATGAACTTCTAAAGATCACCAAAAAAAAATTATTTGGAGCAGTAGAGCTGACTCAGAGTTTGCAAGTCTGACCGGTTAAAGAGAAGATTTTTTGAGATTCTTTTTTTTGTCTGTAAGCGAGTATTGAAATAGTTATGTTCCTTGCTGTACTACTGTTAGCCATACAATACGTGAATCTGGGTGAACATAATCATAAAGTAGAGCGAAAGCCTTGAATGGATGAGGGGAGAGAGAGAAAAAACAAATTACACCGATATTGCAGTCAAAAAGAAACACAAATGGGCATCCTTCTTACAATACAGATTTTGTGAAATGGTGAAAATACTCCTATCATTTATGATTTCCTGAAGAATGGACACCTATTTATAAATGAATGGCTCTGTAATAACTCAGTGACACCTTCATAAATCTCACCAGTGTAGAGCACTGTGTGACACATCTGATGAGAAATGTGTTTACTCCTTTCGGATTAAAAATAGAAAAACACAATAGAACAAGTTCATTGGCAGGTTCAGGTGGCCACTTAGTATATAATAGAATCAGGAAATGAAAGTGCCCTGTGGCACGGAGAGAAACACCACTAGCACCCCTTTTTAGAGGACGTAAGCAAGCATGTTACTGTGGCTTGGGTTTTTTTTTTATTTTCAGCATTTGAATATCAGCAACTGTACCTCTTTACAATCAACTAAATATTTATTCAATTCTGCTGCTTGTTATTTCTTCATTAACAAGGTTTTCCCTGCTGTGCAGAGGAATATGTGAGTAACTTTGCAAATGTCAGAAGCACTCAATTTGGATCAACTGGAGGAAGTGATAACAAGACTCATAATCAAGTGGAAGTACAATAGTGGCACATTTCAAGCTGCGAAATAATAGATCGATTCAGAAGACTCTTTCTCATGGGATAATACCTCCATTTGTTCTTATTTTGAGATCTGTTTTTATTCACTGTCTCAATGGAATGATGTATTCTTCTTTTAGCATCCTATTTGGAGGTAGTAAGTTAAATTATATTAGACGACTAATTGTTGTTTTATAGAAGTAATATATTTTTAATAAAGGCAAACTCAAGGTAATATAAGAAAAGTTTAAAAAGCTTTGGACTGAGTTCTGAGGGTCTCGCTCTTCTTTCATGTCTGTGTTCTAGTCGCAGAGGGTTTTAACAGTGTAGTGAAAAGCACTGAGCATCCCGTTTGACAAGAGCACAGCTGATATTTATTCTGGCAACAAGGAAGAATCGCACAACCAAGTTAACCAAGGCTTTTATGAAAATAGGACTTTTAAATCTGAAATGACACAACTTCTGCCATACACTATAACCTATAAGAGTGTTGCAACTGAATAATTTTGTAAAAAAATCTAGAATATTTTCCTTTTGTCTGCTGAATTTCTGGATTTCTAGTCTGTAGCAACAATAAGATGTCGTTAGATTAATTTCATTGATACTTCTTACTGTTCCATCTAGGTTCTTTTGCAGTGCAATGACAGTTTAATATTAAAGTCTGGCTCCATTATTTTTCAAAGAGATTAACTGTACAATATTGCCTCAAAATTATAACTCAGAGGTCTTTCTCCATTTCCTGTCTGCTAATCAGTTTGTGGCTTCCAAGTCATTCTTTCATTTCCAAACTGAAATGAATTAGGTGTGTTCTATTGTTCTTTCTCAAAGGGAAAAAAATTTATATCAAATTTATTAAATACGTTATCTTTATCCAGTAGGCCATTTTGCAGGACTCTGTAGGTTTCAGCACGATTATTCATGTGGTTAGAAGCTACAAGATTGGGTCTCTCTTTGGCTGATGTATATTTTTATCTTCTTTGACCAAGGAGATGTTCTAACATAATTTCCAGTTATAAACTTTTCTTATGGGATAAATCAACCTCCTCAGCTTTAGGTACCTACTGTATCCCAAGCAGTTGGCCAGATTCCCTGAGATCTGACAAAGGGATGGGAACAGGCTCCTTGCGTCAGCAGTTTGGCACAGCAAGGTCAGGTTCAGATCCTTCCTCCCAGTTTAGCAGCTGATATAGGCACTTGAGTGATGGGGAAAAAACTCCTTTCATTTCAATATATCACTAGATATTGAATCCTAAGCTAATGTAAATTGACAGTGTTTTCTTGAAGGCATTGATGCTATGCTGATTCAAACCAGTGAAGAGCTGGCCTTACAAAATTTCACTGAGCACTTCACCTCCACGTGGCTGGGCTTTCCAACCTTCACTTTCTTTTTAGAGTAATGAATATTCATGAAAGTCCTATCATATGGAGTCATCGAGTTGAAGGAAAATTGGTGTACTTGTCTGGAATTGGGCCATGTAGGGCAAAATATCTGTCCATAGACATCTCAACAGGTAAGTCTTGGACATCTAGCTATATCTAAATCTCTTCCCCTGTGCCACCCTGGAACAGAAACTTTCCCAGACCAGGTAGGGAGAGGAGTCGGACCTTTTAACACGCTCCTGTCTCAGTTGCCTCGTCCCTGAGATCATTCTTTCACGGTCAGGGATCTACATCCTAATCTACACTGAGCCTCCCTTCGCTCTTCCCATGCCAGGGAAATCACTGAGACCGGTGATTCAGTAGGATTTGAAAGGGATCATGCATTTATACTGGCAGTAAGTGTGCTTTAAATTCAGTTAAACAGGATTTGTTTTAAGTTAGAAAGGAATATAAATCTTACTGCTTCCGAGATCAGTGAATTTGTAGCTGCTGGAGCTAGAAAGAGTTGTTTTCCTTTGGACAGGGATACCGTGCTGCTGCCACGTGGGGAGCTCTGTGCCTTCTTGCTTGTGCTAGTATCTGCTGAAGGCAATACCAGCAGCTAGCTGAAGGGACTTGGTTCAGGTTTTGCCTCAAAGAAGGACATCTATAAGGCAAAGAACTTGGATTTGGGCCGTAATCAATGTGACTCAGAAGAGCCAGGAATCCTGGGGCCAAACCTCTGTGTCCATCCTGCACAGCTGAAGTGCTCCACTACACAAAAATTCCAAGGAAAATTGCACATATCTGTTCCTGATCTGAAAGTAGTTCCTTCTGATTGCTTGCCTGAGTCTACCTACAGATTATTTTGTTAACATTAACCTGGATGTATGATCTGCGACATGAATAGGGGATGNACATCATATTGGATTTGGGCCATAATCAATGTGACTCAGAAGAGCCAGGAGTCCTGGGGCCAAACCTCTGTGTCCATCCTGCACAGCTGAAGTGCTCCACCACACAAAAATTCCAAGGAAAATTGCATATATCTGTTCCTGATCTGAAAGTAGTTCCTTCTGATTGCTTGCCTGAGTCTACCTACAGATTATTTTGTTAACATTAACCTGGATGTATGATCTGCGACATGAATAGGGGATGAAGGTAATATTTCATGCTCTGAACATTTATCTTCCAGATGCTTGTGATACAAAATAGCTAGCAACTACATAAAATGTAGCTATAGAAAGAAAAGATAAATTGCAGTTATTAGTTTAAGAAAAAAAACCCCTACACAATGCATAAAAATTCACATTCACTGCCCCTCCATCAAGTTCATTAACAATCTCCTAAAGGGATAAGCCAATTTCCTCCAGGACTGTTGCCTGAAGGATAGAAGAATATGAATTTTTTTTCCTGTGTTGCCTGAGAAACTTTAGAAGTGTTAGGAACTCAAGTTCCTTCAGATCAACATGACATGAAAGCAGTAAAGGCAGCAGATGACCACTCGTCTCATTGCATCTTAGAGCTGAAGAATTTTTTTAAATCTTTCTGTTCTGATCGCCTCGTCTTTGAAACTTTGGGCTAGAGTCTTCTAGGATGCCACAGAAGGAAGCCAATTTCATGTGGACAGTGGTGAATTATAAGCAGATTTTGTGGTTTCTGTTCTGGGTTTGGTGATTGGTTTAGTAGCTGTTATTTTTAAAAAAAATTAAAAATAACATTATTCAGACTCTACCTGTTGAAAGAGAGTATGTAGTCTTGCTGCCCAAAAGAAAGGAAATGGAAGTATGGTCTACAAATACCAAAAATTCCCAGACAATGTTATTCTCACCACTTTGGTATAATAGAAAGTAAAATATTTTTAAGTGGCCTGGATGTAGAGCCTTGCTTTTACCATTTTTTTCTGTATGGTGTGATGGCATGGTCACACTCTACTAAATATAGACCTTGTATGGAGGACAAAACCACTCTTTCTGTTTTCACTGATCTGCAATAGCTCATCCACCATCAAACTCTCTATTTCCTTTGAATGTGATGAAATTATTATGCAGAAATCTAGCACTAACCTGGACCGGCTAAACTATAAAATGTGAATGTTTCTAAAATTGCCTTAGAATATGTTTATTCTCAATTAATATTAAAATGTTACAGTAAAAGTGTGGGATGGACATATATTTCTAATAATTTCTAATAATTTCTATAATTTCTAATAATCTGCTGATATAAACCTCATAGTTTGTATTATAGACATACAAATCACACATTCAAAAACACAGGCTTTCAAAGCAGACACTCTGTAGTTAAGAAATGTCAGAATTAAGGTTGCCATTGTAAGGTTGTGTGCACATTTTTCTATAATTCTCTTTAATTATACAATTACAAAATAATTCCTCACACACCACCTACCTCATTCAGCATGCATAATGGTCTTCAGAACAATCTAATGAATATTCTGTTTTTCCTTATTGTTCAGTCTGCAACCTGAGGCCTTATTTGTTGCTAAACTGTAGACTTAAAGATGGAAAAAATAATTTTTCTTTTCGGTAACACTCATAACTTCCTCAACTGAGTGACACATAAATATTAATTAATTTATTTTCACAACATCTTTGTGAGCTGTAGAGTGGCATGAATATTATTTTATGGCCAGACGGCCTGAACATATATGTGAAAACAAGTATTTCCACTGAATAACAGGCAGAATTTGAGACACAGTAAGATCAGACCCCTCAGAGCACTTAACGTCATGTAGCAGCTTACATTATGCTATTGACTTTAGCTGAAGTTGTGAGTTCCCAGTAATTTTTTTTTAATCAGATTCCCTGGTACTGCAGCAAAAATTAGTAATTGAGCTGTGAAAACTCCAATTTGATCTGGCTTCCTGACATTTTACAGCTGTATGACCTCTTTGTTGGGAGCCCAAACAAACAGGGAACAGGGTATGGAAACCGTGCTGCCACCTAACAACCGTAGGTTGGCTGCAATTACAGTGCTGATGCTATGCAGTTCAAAGGCAGGAAGAGGTTTGTGGATATCTACCTGCCCGGAGCGTGAACACAGAAGCCAAGGAACTGTAGGAAAGTGTTCTCCAGGCTGTATTCAAGGGACTTTTTGATTCAGTATTTTCTTGCAGTTCTCTGCGTCAGTCACCAGACAACTGCAACTGGTGAAAACAAGTTCTGTGAGAGCCGCCTTTGTACACAGCATTGCTCCATTCCCAGATTGTTCCCAGACTTGTACTGAGAATGGAAGGGCACTGCAGGGGACGAAAAGGGCAAAATAGCGTGTAATAGATGTCACAATACTTATTCAAAAAGGAATTTTTAATTAAAGTTGCAGAGCGGACTTCAATTTTGCAGTTACCTCATTTCTGAATGTTGAATGTAAATGTTGCTAGAAGAGGTGACACCGAAGGTGAACCTCTAGCCCCATGTCTCTGTTGGGGAATGCATGTAGAGGGTGAGCCAACCTCCATCAATAGCTGACTTATTTCTTATTCTAGGGGTTACAGCTCATCATATGTATTAGCCAGCAGTGGATCTAGCCTGCATGAATTTCTCCAATTCCCTTCTAAACTCATTTAGAAAAGTTCACCTTTTGTGTGTGAAAAGTATACCTTTCATGTCTTTCAAAGTTTCCTTTGACAATATTTCATCTGTACTGTTAGAAGAGTTGTTTGCTATTGATCTTCTCTATTCTACAAATCTCTCTCATATTATTTATCACCTTTTTGTTCCAAATTCAGATTGTTTTTTTATTTGCTTTGTATCTGTATGAAAGACAATCCACATCTATGTTTGGTTTTGTTGTCTTTGCTGGATCCTTGAGAATTCTATTATACATTTTTCTTTTGCTGTGGCATGCCCAGAACCACAAGCTCCATTTCTTAAATTTAGAATAATTAAATTTTGAATATTAATAGATGATTAATATACACTGAAACATGATTATGTTAGGCGCCTAATTATTTTCCTAATTACTCTTCAAATTCCAGTTACATTTATAGACACTGCTGAACTCTGAGCTGTTGTTCTGAAGAATAGTTTGCAGTGGCTTCAAGATCTCTTTCCTGAATGATGGTAACTAAAGTGAAGGCCATCATGTATTAATACATATAGGTTATTTCTTTTCCTAGGCTTTATGCTCTGCTTTCTAACATTTAATTTCTAACATTTAATTTCCTCTACCTTTTTATAATCTTATAAGTTTGACTTCCTTGACAACTTCTCACAATCAGCTTTAGGTTATCCCAAATAATTCTGTATCATTTTCAGATTTTGTCTCCTTATCATTCAAGTCATATCCATTTATGAATATGTTGAATGGCATATTTTTCATATGTACAGTATGTTTGAGCTCCCTTCTTTCTGAACACCGGCTACCCGCTTCTATCATCTGTTTCTTATATTTCAATCAATTCTTAAACTGTCACGGGACATTCTCTTTTATCCCATGACAGCTTAGTGTCTTTCAGTGGTTTTGCAATGAGACCTTCTCAAAAAATTTTTTTAAATGTCTGTACGTTACATCACCTGAACCATATGCGTAGTGGCCCCTCTAAAGATGTCTGACTGATACCTGACTCACGACTTCTCTATGCAAAGGTTATGTTGGCTTTTCCGAAGTATATCATATTGCTATTTTATTACTCAGTCTGTTCTTACAGAATGGAATCTTCCTACAAATGTGCTCTTATACAAATATACTTTATCTGTTTGTAATTGACTCAGTTAATCTAGAAAATCTTTTAAAATATTGACGTCATGTTCACCACCTTATATTCTTCAGTTAACACAACTCATTGAAATGACAGATTATTATTCACAGTTGTCCTGGTTTGAGCTGGGATGGAACAAATTTTCTTTTTAGGAATTTCAGTTAAGACTCTTCTAAGAGACTGCACTCTCTGAAATTAACAGCATTTTTCAATCAGTGTCTGCTTCTAGAAGTGATAAGTCTCAATGTTTATAGTTATTGCTGGAGCAATGCTACGAATGGTATGCAGAAAGGCTCTTGCTTATAGTTATTCCTATGGAAACTGAGGGCACCGCTTAGTTCTGCTCAACTTCTTATGAGGTGGACATGAAAGTGCGGAAACGGGGTCACATCTGCAACACTCCTCCAGGAAGGAGCAGGCTGGACAGGTGACCCAAAACTGACCAAACGCAGTATTCCATCCCATATATGTCATACTTGGTACAAAGCTGAGGGATCACGACGGTCAAGCTCTCTTCTTCTATGGCCAGTGTCCGAGGAGGACACCGTCCATTTCCTCTGCCTTCGATCCTGATCCGTGCGTTCCTGAACCCAGTTCCTGTCTGCTGCTGAGGCCAGTCTGGGACTTTTGCAGGGCCTGCCCTGCAGCATCCAGGTGACATGAATGTCATAGGGGGAGCTCAATATTGGTTTTGCATATATCTGTATATATTTCATTTTTTTTTTTCTCTTACTAGTACTATACATTATTATTATTGTTGTATTAAAGCTCTTTTAACTTTTCCAACCAGTGTCTCTTTCCCTTTTCTCCTTCCTTTCTCCTTCTGGGGAGGGAAAGGGTTAACAGAGAGCATCTGCCACCCATTTAATAGCCACCCTATCTTTAAACGGTGAGAACAGTTAATAGTTCAGCTGTTGTTTGTTTCAGTTGCTTGAGAACTCCTGAGGGAAACAATCCTGTCTCTTTATCCTCTGGAAAAGAATAATTCTGAGGTAGGAATCTCTCTGAACTCTTCTGGAAAAAAAAGTTGAAACAAAGAATTAATTTGGAGATTTTTTTTTCTGCCATATCATCACCTTAATTAATGCTCCTTTTACAACTTGATCCACTATTGGACCCACATATTTTCTTGAAGGCTTTTTGTTCCCATTTNCTCACGACTTCTCTATGCAAAGGCTATGTTGGCTTTTCCGAAGTATATCATATTGCTATTTTATTACTCAGTCTGTTCTTACAGAATGGAATCTTCCTACAAATGTGCTCTTATACAAATATACTTTATCTGTTTGTAATTGACTCAGTTAATCTAGAAAATCTTTTAAAATATTGACGTCATGTTCACCACCTTATATTCTTCAGTTAACACAACTCATTGAAATGACAGATTATTATTCACAGTTGTCCTGGTTTGAGCTGGGATGGAACAAATTTTCTTTTTAGGAATTTCAGTTAAGACTCTTCTAAGAGACTGCACTCTCTGAAATTAACAGCATTTTTCAATCAGTGTCTGCTTCTAGAAGTGATAAGTCTCAATGTTTATAGTTATTGCTGGAGCAATGCTACGAATGGTATGCAGAAAGGCTCTTGCTTATAGTTATTCCTATGGAAACTGAGGGCACCGCTTAGTTCTGCTCAACTTCTTATGAGGTGGACATGAAAGTGCGGAAACGGGGTCACATCTGCAACACTCCTCCAGGAAGGAGCAGGCTGGACAGGTGACCCAAAACTGACCAAACGCAGTATTCCATCCCATATATGTCATACTTGGTACAAAGCTGAGGGATCACGACGGTCAAGCTCTCTTCTTCTATGGCCAGTGTCCGAGGAGGACACCGTCCATTTCCTCTGCCTTCGATCCTGATCCGTGCGTTCCTGAACCCAGTTCCTGTCTGCTGCTGAGGCCAGTCTGAGACTTTTGCAGGGCCTGCCCTGCAGCATCCAGGTGACATGAATGTCATAGGGGGAGCTCAATATTGGTTTTGCATATATCTGTATATATTTCATTTTTTTTTTTCTCTTACTAGTACTATACATTATTATTATTGTTGTATTAAAGCTCTTTTAACTTTTCCAACCAGTGTCTCTTTCCCTTTTCTCCTTCCTTTCTCCTTCTGGGGAGGGAAAGGGTTAACAGAGAGCATCTGCCACCCATTTAATAGCCACCCTATCTTTAAACGGTGAGAACAGTTAATAGTTCAGCTGTTGTTTGTTTCAGTTGCTTGAGAACTCCTGAGGGAAACAATCCTGTCTCTTTATCCTCTGGAAAAGAATAATTCTGAGGTAGGAATCTCTCTGAACTCTTCTGGAAAAAAAAGTTGAAACAAAGAATTAATTTGGAGATTTTTTTTTCTGCCATATCATCACCTTAATTAATGCTCCTTTTACAACTTGATCCACTATTGGACCCACATATTTTCTTGAAGGCTTTTTGTTCCCATTTTAGGAATAAAAAAAAGTTTTGATTTTGTTACCTTATTAGTTTTCCTCCTGTGTGTTTATATGCTTGACCTCTTGGGTTTTTTTAAAAGACAGAACTGGAGGAAGTTTTGTCCTGTGGCAACGAACAACAGAGTTAAGAACTTTGGAGGTTTTAGCAGAGGGCAGATAGCAGCAATGCAGTTGTTGCAGATCAGCTATGAAGCCCTGAGATAACAGGTTTTTATCTCACTGTCATTTTCACTAGCAGCAGAACAATGGTGAGACTCGGGACACTTGTTTTCACCCAGCAGTGTGCATATGGGGCAAAAACTCTTTTTCCCATTCCTCCCTTCTTTGACCTTGACCTTTGATTCTTATGCCAGTTCATTTGAACTATTTCGGTTAGATTTTTCCAAGAATTGCAAACTGAAGTCAACAATCAAGATGTAGAATATCTGCCCAGACAAGTTTAAAAGTCACTGAAAACAGATCTTTATAACGGAAAGTGTGAAACTGGCATAGTAAGAGACAACACTACCAGTCCTGCCTAAAATTGCTACTATTAAAGAAACCTATTTCCGGTTATGTGCTTCCAGAAGCATTAATAGGGGAGAACAACAGGATGTTAATGGCATTATGGGATTATAGCTTCCAAATTGTGACTGATTCTAAACACAAATTATTTCATCCAAGCAAAAAACATGTCAAAATTCAACATCTTTGCACCATCACTCTGCAAGCATTTTCCAAAGAAGGCTCATATAACTTTTTTACCACTCTCTTTCTCCCTTGCCCTGAGCTTTACAGGATCTTCACACTGGAAATCACTCCCCAACTACTTATATAAATGCTATACTGCGTGCTATGAACCCTTGCCAGGAATCTCTGGGAAAGGATTGGTGCTTTCAGAGTCCTAATTTTCAGGGAGGTCTTCTGCAAAACCATGAAACTAATCTGAACCTTACACTTAGTTCAAGTTTCATTCTCTGACCTTGCACTGCAGATCCTATGAATAGAACATTGTCCTCTCCATGTAGTTTCAATAACTGGACATTTTCTAGGTCTGTGGATTTGTACAATGAGAAATCTACTCCAATCTGTGTGCATAATGCTTCAATGCTTGCCAGGAATGGCTGCAATATTGACACCTTTCAATGTAGATCGCATCATTCACAGAGCAAGGTTCAATAAAATGATACTGTAGTTAACAAGTTTTATAATGCAAAGTTCCTTTAAAACATGGAACTTAGCAGGAGGAAGCCTGTTTGTGCATGTCACAGTTATATTGAATTCTCAATAAATAAACAAAGATTTGCTTCACCTATTGTCATGTATATCAAGTAAGTCATTAATCTAAACTAATGAAGCTTAAGATATATGACAGGCAGTTTTTATGGAGCTCTTTCTTAATGATATGTTTGCTTTTCATTATAACACCAAGAGAGCCCATTATCTAGAAAGCAGCACATTATAGCCAAAAAGCCTTGAATCCGCTGCTTCTCTCTTTGTTCCTGGTTCACAATGAGTAGTGCTTACACTTACATTTTCATAGAGCTCTCCTGGATGAATAGCATTACTCAGAAATGAATAAAAAATCCAGATAAGAATTGCAACAGGAAAATAGTGGGCCCATTGCTTGGCCTGTAGTCAGTAGCGATTTGGTTAGACAGCTATTTCGTTAAGGATTTTTGATCTGGCCTGGAAGACAAAAATGAAGGCTGAATTCAAACAGTTTCATATGCATGTCCCTTTTAAATGTATGAGAGTATCGATTCTACAAAGATTTACGTGATTGCTTGCTGTTGACATGAACCTACCTTTGTTAGGAGGCCACACAGAATAAACCCATTAAAAATGTTTCAGAGAAAGCAAACAAACTCATATGCGTTCCTGCAAGTTTCCAAGAATAAGATTACTGGCTTCTCTCCTTGGATTTGCCAGCTTGATATTACAGAACAGGAAAATGAAATGGCAATCTGTTTTTCATTTCCTTCTGGAAATGGTCAGAATTAATACAGGAAGACCAACTATTAACAGATCAGCTTCATTTCCTATTGCACAAGGTGCTCAGACCTAAGCATCTAATGCCAGTTTGAATGCCCCAGAGTATGAGAGCTCAGGACAAGCAGCTGTGACACGGCTGTGAAGAGAGACTTGTACTTGCACAGCACCTGAACACCAGATCACATCTTGTAGAGCATCTCGGATGGCTTTAGACACCCCTGTTTTGGCTCCTGAATCAAGCACAGGATGTCTTCCACATTCCTGTTAGAGTGAAGGTATTTACAGAGGTAGATACTAAACCTTGATTGGAAGGGAACAAAATCTCCCTTTAAAATCTTCATATTTCTCTTGTATCAGAAATTAATTACCTCACTGTTAAAAATGATTGCCTGTTTCTACTTCCACTTTAACCCTTTTAACTCCTAGCCATTACATTTTGCAGTGCTGTGCCAGAGTAAGGACCCCCAAAGGTACTGGAATGCTTGAGTGTTTAAAACTCACACCACTCTGGGACCACTGAATGTCATTTCACACAAAAGAAAATCTTGACATTTGTTGGAGAAGATTCTTTTCACATAACAACACATAAGGTTGCATTGACGTTACAGCTTCCATTGATCCAAGTTGCAAAAAGGTGGTGTAACCATTTGGGTAACACGTAAGTGTAAATATATATAACCCATTTTTATGTTGTGAGTTCTTCTCTAGTTCTAACCTTTCATTCTGGCTTTGAGTCTTCATTTCATAGCAAGAAGGTGACATCTTCTGGAGTCACTGTTCCTGGTGAGCTCTGAAGTGACTGTGGCCAGATGATGGTTGTGAACTTTGAAGAGGTCTGTACTCAGATGATAACAGAAAACTGAAGTATGAAATTCCTTGGTGGAATTTCATCAGAGCATTAAGAACAAAACAAACAACAACAACAACAAAAAAAAGTACAGTGCAAAACTCAATTGCAAACTTGCCAAGTCAGTGGAAACCAATAAACTGCCACGTGCAACATGATCAGGCTAAAAAGACTGAGGGCTGAAATGGCCAGTATAACTCAGATCAAAATCAAGACTTTCGTGGGTGACAAAATTCTGCTTTATGACTGTGTTTCAGAGTTTGTTATCTTTCTACGTGTGTAACTTTCCTGTTCTTGTTCTACTGCCTACTTTGCGTGTGTGCATAAGAAGTGTGTATGTGTCCATGTAAGAAGATACTCAGCTAAGCTTAGCTCCTTGCTTTGTTGACGCAGCCAAGGTTACCAGAAAAATTGGTTCCGACAGCCAAGTGAGCGGGGAAGGTAAAGGCAGGAGAGAGGCTAAGCAGCTAGTCTAATACCTAGGGCAATTCTTTCTAATATCTAGACAGCTGGACTATGGTCTTCTAAAATTGCCTCCAAATAGTATCAGGCATGGAATTAACATCTGAAAAAAAAAAAAAAAGAGTCATTACACAGACCAAGGAGACTTAGATGATCATGGACTTCAGTGTTTTGAATGCATCACAAGAGATTCTTGTCACTGCGGAGGCCAGGAGGAAACAGGCTAGAGGAAACAAGAGAGAAAACTTAAGTGAAAAAAATCAAAATAAAGTGTTTGACCCCTAGCTTTCAAAAGAAGAATACCTAATGATCTCCTATGGTTTTGGAACTTCCAGGAGAGCACAACCAACAAGAAATTAATCTTACAGAGCCTGCTTATTTTGTGTCTATAAAATCGTAGCTCTGAACATTTGATGATAGTATCAAACTATTCCCCTGACATCAGTGGCATTCCGATTTAAGGTGTCAATACATGGTTTCTTAGGAGGTCAAAACCTGGAAGGAAATGCCTTGCATATTAGCTGAAGTAAAGTTTCAAACAGACCTGCACAAATTTTTTTCTATCAATCATAACAATTTTCTGATGAAATGTGTAGTTTTTGTAAATTAATATGCTCCATGGGGATATTTCAATTAGATTTTATGTCTTCCCATCCCACTGTGTATTGTTTCAGATTGTTTTGCCTAGATTGAAATATTTCATTGGACTGAGAAACCTAAAACATTTAATTTGAAAAACTTCTTAAAATTGGCCAGATTTCTTTGGAACATTGGAATCCTCTTGTTCCCAAGCACTGGCCTCTGCAGAACTATTTTTTGCGTGAGACAGTATGACAAAGCTGACAAAGATGGGCAATATCTCAGTAACAAAATGCTGAGTGCATAGTGCAAAGTCTAGTATCTCTACAAAATAAGAATTTCTGGTCGGCTTGAAATTTTGATTATCAATGACTTCCATAGATTTACGACACTGTCTGACAAAGAGTGAAGTATGCAATTAACACCAAGTATGGATGCATCCCATTAGATTAAGTTGCATGTGTGTTACACAGATGCAGCAGAATGGATATGCTGTGATGTTAAGGCTTTAGTGCCTTGAGGAATAGCACTCTTTCAGCAACCTCTTTCAGTCTAACGTAAATATGATAGCAATCAAACCCTGAGAATATCATAGATTTTCAGGCCTGAAGCAAGAATTCAAAAGAAGCTATCCTATACACTAAAAATATATTATTATAGGAATTAGATTATATCCAAGGATCATTGTTCAGTACTTATTTTTCAAGAAGTATCACTTTCCAGATGCTAAGCCTGCACAGTCATTTACCGTTGTTAGGAAACCTCCTGTTATGAAACATCCTTGCCCTTCAAACTAGCCTTCTCATATTTTCTTTTCCTATATTGGACCATCGAGAATTTTTTGCACTGGTTCCTTAGCTCATGTGAACAGAAATAAAATGTTATTTATCAGGTATCTTTCACTAGCTAGAGAATCTAGTCTTCAGAACTGCTGTAGGACTAATTCAAAGTAACTGGGATTTTCATTTCGTATAAGCCATCTGAAGACCTCATCCTAGCCTAAAGAGGTCCTATGAATCACTGTAGCCAATCTGTCTGGGGTTCGTTCTCATTCGTAAATACTTTGCCACTGATGCAATGCATGCAGTTGTCAAATTGCCTTATGTATAAAGTATAAATACGGGTAGTTGTTGAGTATGAATTATATTTAATAGGTATTAAAGAAAGCAAGCTCTGGAGAGAAAGTGAGGTTTTTTTCAAAGCTCTGCTATAGCTTTGCAGTAAGAGAGGTTTTTTTACTTTTTCCTTTGTTTTCTGGGATTAAAAAAGAATCTGTTCTGTTTACTACACAGCCATTTACATTCTGGCTTTGGATTTTCAAGAAGACAAAAAGTCTGTTTCCATTAGCACTAAAACCAAAGAGAGGCTTTCACCCTAGAAATGTCAGGCACCATTACTTTCTGTAGAGTCTGAAAGCACTGCATCTGTTGATGTCACAAATGGGCAATATGTTTATCTGTAGAAGAGCAATGAGGCCTGTGAAAAGAATTTGTAAAAAGCCTGGCAAAATTGTTTTCATAGATGGCAAGTATCAGCACTGGTAAGAAAAATAGGAAATTTCCCTTCTGTAAGGAACAAATACATGACTAAAAGAAACCACTTGAGCTATTTACTTTGGGGGAAGGAAAAGTAAATACATTTTATGGTTGAGGCATATGTGATTTCTAAAGCTTGTAACACACTTCAGATGCAATAGATGAACACAATATTGGTGTGTGATATTCCACTTCAAGTAACACTTCAAATAACTAATGTTGACTTAAACTAATTTTTTTGTTGTATACTTTAAAATCCATTTTTTTCAGAAAGATATTATGTTGAAGATATAGATGTTAAACTTAAATGTTCATAAGAAAGTACTGAATTAATAAAATACCAGAATTGTTAACATAGCAAATTTTTTACTATTTAAACAATTCTTGTTCACATAACATACTCACCTTAACTTGGGTAGAGGTATTAACATGCTAAGCTTTGCAAAAGCATTCTACACGCATTTTCAACCTCTATTCAACCAAAAATCTATGCATGCATCCTTGTGTTCTCTTTCATCTGTCCTGGACACTCAGGGGCAGCTGTTACCTGCTTCATTTTTCACTGAGATTATATTCTTCTCAATAGTTAGATGCTTTACATGCATGAGTTTTTATAGGTTCTCTGTCTCTAAATAGGACTAATCAGGTCAAAAATTATGTGTTCCAGCTACATATACCCTCAGATCTGCCCTGATATTTAAACTTTTTTTTAAATGTAGTCTATATCGACATGATAGCATCTTCATGTATTTGAGCTAAAAACATTAAACATGTACAGATGTACATGGGAAGGCTGGTATTTTTCACATCTATCAATCATCATTATAAATTTCTTTTATTTGGCAAACTAAACCAACAGTGATTTTAGGTATATACCTATATCTGGTGCAAGTACATCTGATGACTGTAATTGCCACCATGGCCATGAGTCATATCAAAAAGGGATTTTTTTCAAAGCTGCGAAATTCATTCTCTTGAACTGAATTATAGATACTTCATTTTAAATATAAGCTTTGCTTGGAAAATTCTTGTAACGTATCTCTGACCACCCACTCAATAGATTTTATTAGTTTTGAGCTTAAAATAAACATAGTTCAATGAAACTCAGAAATTAGTAAAATGAAAGGATAATACTGAAAGACAAGATGCCCCTGAGAGTTCAAATAAAGGCCTAATCTCATCCTTTTTTACAGTCATTCAAGATAGTATGATATGGGAGACAAGACCATAGCCCTGGTAATCAGATTCTTGGGATGAAGAACTAAAATACCATTATCAAATCTGTGAAGGACTCTCTGGATTGTGCCAGGAACATTCCTTGATGGTCCCATAAGCTCTTAGTATCTCTCTTTATAGCCTTTTGGGGAGAGAGAATTGTAATATGCAAGTATTGGACCCAGTACCTGTATAGTAAATGTTGCATTTACTTCACAAGGCCTGGATTTCACTCACTGCATCTAAAACCACTAGTAAAAGCTATTCAGGACCTTTGGTAAACATTGCTTAAAATTATGAAACCTCTCAGTAGGGTCATTTAAAAAAAAACCTGTCACGAATTCACAAGTGCACTCTGTGTTGAATGTATTATGGTAATGGAACTGTCACCACAGTGTTGTCAGTGTGCATCTGTGTCTAATTGAAAATACATTTCATTGCAGTTTTAGCCATAAACAGCATGTGAAAAGTATTTCTTGGAGGAATGGGGGATGGGTTCTGCAGCTTTTGGTACTTTTTTTGGTTTTGGTGTGAGCTGTAACCAGGAATACCAAAAACTATAAAGCAGAAGAATTACACTAATAAAATTAACAGTATACTTACGAATTCCAAGAAACTTTGGGTCTAGTTGAATCTTAAATTGATTTTCCTGTCACTAATACTAGCATTGATCTGAGAAGGAAAAATTTATTAACAATTCTCCATTGTAGATAATTTTAAAAGAGTTATGTACTTTAGGCCCGAATACCACATGCAATAATTCATGGCAGAGCAATCCATATGCTACACATCTCTGTTAATCTGTCAAATGAAAATGCTAAACCAGGAGCAGATGAGAAGAATAGATTTATTGTGACAACATGTTTTGGATTCCTTCTTTGCTTTTCTCCCCTAAAAACTTCTACATGCTAGATATCATTCTTAGGTAAATACTTATTCATGACTTTATGTCCTTTCCTGGTGATAATTCATCTTTTCTCACCAAGACTCTCAGCAGAGACTGCCCAAATCACCAGTTCAGTATTCACTACAGGTCATCGTATAAGCAATGCAATATTTATTGCCGTCCCTAAAGAAACAGAAATTAATTGAGTAGACGGTAAATATAAATGTAAGCCTGCACGGGGATAGGTCAGAAAGTATTGTGGGTATTGCTTTAAACTCTTGTTACAAATTAGTTACAGAAAGCTGACATACTAAAATAAGATATTTTTGGCTCACTCAGCCAAAATTACTTAACATTTTTAATCTCAATAAAATCATAATTATTTAAATTTTAATCTGAATAAAATCATAAATATCAATAGGTTCACATCAGTGGCTGCATCTAGAGTCAGAAGGGCACACACGCAGTTGAGTCTCAGTCTTCTAGCTTGGGGGCCCAACCAGAGCATGAGTTGCTGCCAGTTCATGTGCCCTTGTCTCCATCTTTGCTGACTCAGCTGAATTTAGGACACAGCCTAGGTTTACACGCTTGTCCAAGAGCCTGCAAACAGTCCTCATGTCCTCAGCTTAGGCACAGACCATGTGAATGTCAGACCACCGGTCTGACAAGACCCCAGTCACAAGACATAGCCAGTGCGGCCAAAATTCTTATTTTATGGAGCTCATTTGTGGTTGTAATGTGAAATAAAAAAAAACAAACCAAAAACCAAAACAAAACCACAACCCACAATTATTTTATCATGAGGTAGCTTCCTGTTCTCATATAAATCTAATGTTGCTGTAGCTGATCTGAAACAAAAAGGGTGCATGACCCTCCTTGCACCAGTTAGCCAAGAAGTCTTCTCTTGTCTATCCGATACTTGTGGAAGCCTGCATTTCTCTTTCTCGTTCTCATGTTACCAATGTTTGGTTTATTCATTTCTGTTTAAAAAATAGTTTTCTTATTATTTTCAGCTTAGTCTCCAGTTAAGGAGATAGGAACATCCTAATTGAAGAGATGGACAGGGTCTTCAATGCCAATCTTTCTCAACTGCATATAACGAAGGCAGTGAAATGCACAATGTACATGTTGACCATTTTGATTCATCACTCAGCATTTCACTAAGCCACTCACTTATCATGTACTGATATGCTTGATTAAGACCAATTGCAGTTGCTGTGATGACTTTTAGACATACCTTCATTCTTCCATCTATTCAGAGAGTAAAACTACACTTCCGTGATCACCACTTAGTTCCTTATCAGTCAGTCATGACTGTAGGCTTTATTAATGCAAAATAATTCTCTCATCCTCTTGTCTCCTGACATCATTTTCCCCTCCGGTTTAATGGTGGAAAGCAATGAAGAAGCACTATAGATATAGCATGTGTCAGATAATCGTGGTAGCTACCAGGCAGTCAGATCATCAGACCCTTCAGAGAAGGAAATAGAATTACTGATATGAGAAGGCTGATATCAGATGAAGATGCTTTTTCTAGAAGAATAAAAATGAGCTTTTACAGGTTAAGAAGAAAGATAGCTGATGAAAATATACACTAGAGAACATCCATAAGCCTGCTGAGGAATACAAATACACAACAAACAAATAATGAAACCAAATGTCAAGATTTATACATAAATTGTAAGCAGTTCTGTGAAGCCTACATATGTGGTGATATTGGAATATTGCTGTATTTCCATCCCACCATCTATTTCCTTGACATTTTTTTCAGACAGATAAAACCCTTTTCCTAACTCTTACCATCGAAGGTATACTTAAATATTGGCTGTTACTAGAGAGAGAGGTTTCTGGATAAAAATATGACAATAGAGTACTAAATTCCATATTTAATCACTCAGAAATTAGAAAATTCTGAAATGAAGGCTACTACTTTGGTAGTGGTCCTAAGCCCATGAATTTCATTTAACCACCGAAGTACATAATATTCAATTTCAAAACATTGTTTTTAATGTGCATGATGTACACACAAATTATAAGCAAAATATCTGTCCTGCTATACAACCAAATTTTAAGACTCCCAGTGAGTTTGGTACACCCATATTTTTATAAATATTACATCTTTGATATTTTCATGGATATTTCAGACTCAGGGTCCTTTGGTAAGCATGCTTTATCTTTTACTACTTTGTTCATCCTCCATTTTTATGACATGCAGCTTTAAATACCATAATGGTTTAGAGTACATGGTGCAAAATGGTACAAAATTATTTTAGTGCACTCAAGATTTTTACTTAGCATAAAAAATATAATAGGGTCTATGACCTGGTTTCACTGGGATAGAATCACAGGCCAACCACAGTTTGCAGACCATTAGCAGTTCTGAGTCAGCCAGGAGCTTAAGCTAGGAGGGGCAAAAGCCAGGGTAGCTGACTCAAGCTGGCTAACAGGTTTGTCCCATACTGTAAACATCACGCTTATTATAAAGGGAGAAGTTTACTGAGGATGGGGGCTCCTCTTCCTGCTCATCCTCTCCAGGGTCATCATCCCTGGAGGGGCTTGCTCATCATCCCATTCCCGAGGACAGCTTTCCTGTTTATTGTGACTGCCGTACATTCACTGGGCTGCGTATAACTTTATACTTGCATTAATATTAGTTTTGCTGTTTCATTAAACCTGTTTTCATTTCAACCCATGTATTTCCTCTCCTTTTCCCAATTCGCCCTCTTGGCTGGGAAGTGGTCATCAGGTGATAGAAGAACTGCTATAGTTTAGGCCCTACATACTAGCTAAACATAGACAGTCTACCAGGCAGGTTTTTCTCCATAAGTTCTATGGAAATATATTAATTAAAAGACTAACAAGTGATCTAATGGCTGCTAAAGTTTCTTAAGAAAAGATTGGTGTCTCTGTGCCTTTGCAGAAAGGAGTACAAACAACAACTACATAGTTAATACAGGTCAACTGCATGCACGGTTAAGCTTTGCTTATGGTAAAGACTCAGTATTTAGTAATATAGTATATTCCAAAAAGTCGGAACTATTCTTTTTTCAACTCTACACAGCATTTATTACAAAAACAAGTAATGGAGTAGTTGTTCTGGATGAGGGATTCATGGAGGAACTGCTGCTCCAGCACCTCAGCTACGGCATGACTCCAACAGGGCTGCAAAGCAGTAGCAGAATGTCACTGGGTAGCTCAAGTCAAAGTAGTGAGCATTTCTGCAGGAGCCTGTAGCTAAACAAGGACAGTACCACCGACTTATGATTACTGATTATGCAGAAAGCTAAACCGATGCCTGTGTTAAACTGCGCAGGTAATGGAAAGCGAGCGATTTCAGACTATCTAATCCAACACAGAAAGAATGCTGAAAATATGAGAGTGGGGGAAACCAAAAACTGAGTAAAGATGAAAAGGGTATATTACTAATTGATATTTAACTTCTTGATTCAATGTGCAGCATCTGTAAAAAAAGGTGACAAGTTGCTCTCTTTTACTGAAAATACTAGGTATTGTATTGGGTTTATTCGGCAAGGTAGCAGGGGAGCTGCAGGGGTGGCTTCTGTGAGAAGACACCAGGAGCTACCCTGACATCAGGCAGAGCCGGTTCCAGCCAGCTCTAAGACGGACCCGCTGCTGCCCAAAGCTGAGTCCATCAGCAATGCTGGCGGTGCCTCTGTGATGACATATTTAAGAAAGGGTAAAAAACAATGTATGGCAGCTGTGAGAGAGGAGTTAAAAAATGTGAGAGAAGCAACTATGTAGACACCAAGTGAAGAAGGAGGTGGAGGAGCTCCAAGTGCCAGAACAGAGATTCCCCTGCAGCCTGTGGTGAAGACCATGGTGACGCAGGTTGTCCCCCTGCGGCCCATGGAGAACCCCATGCTGGAGCAGGTGGGCATGTCTGTCTTGGTTTAGGCCCAGACGGCAACAAAGAACCATGCCGCGCTCACTCACTCCTCTCCCCTGGTGGGGCAAGGAGAAAATGTAACAAAACCTGGTGGGTCGAGACACAGACAGGGAGGGGTCACTCACCAGTTCTGGTCATGGGCAAAAAACAGCCTCAACTTGGGGGAAAAAAATCGATTTAATTTGTCACCAATCAAAACTGAGTAGGATGAGACATGAAACCAGATCTTAAAAATACCTTCTCCACCCCCACTCCCTTTCCTGGGCTCAAGTCCCCTAGCTACCGATGTCTCTCCCTCCTCCCCCCTCAGCGGCGCAGGGGGACAGGGAATGGGGGCTGCAGTCAGTTCACCAGAGATTGTCTCTGCCGCTCCTTCCTCCTCAGGCGGGGAGGGCTCCTCACATGCTTCCTCTGCTCCAGCGCGGGGCCTCTCCCACAGCAGACAGTCCCTCATGAACGCCTCTGATGGGAGTCCTTGCTGCACAGTGCAGGCCCTCAAGAATGCACCGACCCAGTGTGGGTTGCCCACAGAGTCATGGCCTTCTTCAGGAGAAGGCATCTTTCCTGGCGTGGTGTCCCCCACAAGACCTCCAGCGGCCCACAGGGCACTCACACTGGAGCAGTACATTCCTGAACGACTGTAGCCCATGGAAAGGACCTGTGCTGGAGTAGTTCTTGAAGGACTACAGCCCATGGGAACGAGTCAAACTGATGCAATTGGTGAAGGACCTCTGTCTGGAGCAGGGGAAGAGCGTGAGAAGGTAGGAACAGCAGAGAAGTGTTATGAACTGACTGCAACTCCCATTCCCCATCCTCCTGTGTTCTCCAAAGGAAGAGGTAGAAGAGTTGGGAGTGAAGCTGAGCTGGGGAAGATGGGGCAGGGGGAAGGTGGGTTTAGTTTTGTTTGTATTTCTCATTATCCTACTCTGTTATGAATTGGCAATAAATCAAATTATTTTCCCCAAGTGTTTTGCCCAAGACAGTAATTGGTGAATGATCTCTCTGTCATTACCTCAACCCACAAGACTTTTCATGACATTTTCTCCCCATGTCCTGCTTAGGAAAGGGAAGTGATGGACCAGCATGGTGGACACCATGTCAAGGTCAATCCACAGGTATATGCAAAATATTAATTAGTTCTCATTCTGAGAAGCTGTTTTTGTTACACTGTAAAGAAATATGGATATGAATTGAGAGTAAGAGGATTCTAAAAAAAATAGCTCAGCATCTCTGCATAGGTAGAATGACAGAAGATTTCAGAGGAAAATGTGAGTTGGCATAATGAGGTATCTTTCCCACTAAATGTTACTATGAAATAAAACTTGATGAGCTGCTTGTGTTTGCTCAATAAACCAAACTAGAGGACTACTATTTAAGTAAAAAGGAAACACATAAGAAGAATGTATAAACTTACTGTATAGGTTTGATGAGCAAACACATTATCTGTTGTGACACCAGTTAAGTACTGTTAATGTAACTAAGCCAGAATTGGAAATATATATTTTTAAGCCACTCACTTAAAGGGAATTATTAATTAGTTTGTGCTTGGGAATGGTTTGTTTTCGTTTGTTGGGAAGGAATTTTAATCAAACTTCTATTTACTATTTGCAAGAAAATTTTCTACCATCAAAAAAATCAAGAAAACCTACAGTCTATTTCCTTTTTGACACTAGCTGTCACATATGTAAGAAGATAATAAATAGACAAAGAACTGGTTAGGTTATACACCCGAGCACAAATAGGCAACTCTGAAAGAATGACACATTGTCTAGAAATGACCTTAGTGGAAGTAACAAATCTGAAATCTTCTGTAAATATTGTACAAATGACACAAATAAGCTTCAGTAAGTAAAAAACCTATCTATCTCCTACATTCAGATTGGATCTATTCTTCCTTCTGAGAAGGTCAATAAACATCCACTACTTTCAGAGCCCAAGGGAAACTATTTGCTCTAATGACGAAGCAGAGCCTCTTCTCTCACATGTGTGTACAAGCAGGCATCCGCATGTTTCAGTAACCCAAAGTTATGAGAAGTCCTGGTTGTTTGTGATCTCACGGAACTCACTCGGTCTCCTGACACCCAAGCTCCACAGATACCAAATGCAGGCAATCATACTCATCCTCACATCTCACTACTATGAGGGCAGATGCGTAAGTAACTATGCGGCTTTTAGTTACTCCGGTGGATCAGGCCAAAAATACCAGGTTGTTATTCCCAATTCCTGCCTTCTGGCTTTATTTCTCACTGGACGGACAGCAAAATACCAAACTCAGGCTTGTGGATACAGACTGCACAGTGACTTTAAGATACGTTGGGTGCCCTGCACTCCTCTCCCGCGGTGAACACCTGCAGGCGCTCTGTCCATCGAGGGTGACAAGCGGAAGTACTGCACAAGTGCCATCAGCTCCACATGCCCCATCACTGTATGCAAACATGTGCCTGCTACTCAGGGATCAGTAGGTTGCTGCCCAAAATGAAAGGGCAACAAATTGTCACTAAAAGCAAAACAGGTCGATAGATCTAACTAACCCTGATAATCTTCCTTCTAATTTGGTGAGTCACACTAACAGATTTCCTTTACCTTTTTATCCTGATGATATCACACACAAAAAAAAGCATTTATGTTTATTCACTCAAAGTAATTAGACCAGCTAAAGCGAACATCACCTTTAGTGCCAGCTTGGAGGAATCAGCTGGAGAGATCTGTGTCAGCTCACAGGGTCTCGGGCCACAACATGAGACAAATGATAGCAGTCTGGGTAAGCATCCCTTAGGAAAGGCTTAGGTGTAGCTAGCTGATCCTGCTGAGAAAGTGGGTGGATGAAGCCATGTTTTCTAAGATTTTAGGAAACATAGTGATAACATCCATTTCTTACTAACAATGAATATTTGGGCTGTAGAAGGGCAGTGAACAACCTAAAAGTGAACATACTACCACCGGTGAAAATGCAACCTGTAGACTGTCTGTAATTCTAACTCTCCTTAGTGAACATTTTTATTTCGTTTTAGCTATATTTTATTTTTAAAATTCAATTCACTCACAGCGAAGTAGCTCACATTGTAGGTTTGTAAATAGCTCATCTGGTAAATGTGGCAGAGATGCTGGCAGCAAGCACCCACCTTCAATGTTTGATTAGTTCTGCTTGGCCTGTATCGTCAGTTGACTGAACGTACAATAGTGCACAATAAACAGAGTAATGTCTTTATGGTGACTTGGCAATTATTTAGCCACTACATTGTACCCCAAACTCTGTCTTTCCCAGGTAAAGAAAACAAATCCATCATTATCCATCCAAAGTAAGATGGTATTATTATCACATACATATAATTCCAGGAAAGACATAATAACGCACTTTTAATATGCTTTAAGATGAACTTGCAAACGCATATCCTGCTGTGGGAAGAACTTCACAAAGACATTTTATGCTGGTTATCAGGAGGTATTGCTGTTCAAAAGTGCTCAAAGTCTGTTGGATCTGTTCTGAGTCACCAAATCAGACCCCACTTACTATGATATCAGTAAAGGAAAGGAGAGGACGAATTCTCTACGTTTCCCTGCAAAGGGGGCAGAGCTGTTCAATTATTTGTGAAATGTCGGGGTTTCTTTCAAGTGGTGCATAGACTAGTTCCTCAAGATTGCGGGGTGGAGGGAGGCAGACCATGATTTTTTTTTGTCACAGCAATCAGAACATGACTTTTAGTGTTCCTCTGTGTTGAAATAATGTACAAAAAAAAAAGAAAGTATGGGTAAATGCAATATTTTTAGGACATGTACCAATCCACTACGGGGCAGGGGGGTGAGGGGGAGGTTGGCCTAGATGATCTTTAAAGGTCCTTTCCAACCCAAACCGTTCTGTGACTATGAGTTCTGAAGTATCTTCACAATTTTTCTGAACTCCTTTGCAGATAAACCCTCAGCTTGAGCCTTGCAGCTGTGCTGGTTCTAGGAAACCAGGCATGCATGGATAGTGACACTGTGTCACTGAGGCACCTGATTTGTACCTGAGCTGCAGCGCTTTTCTGTGAGCTCTCTGATCACTAAATAAAGGGAGGAAGCCTCTCCAACACCAGGAGATTAATTTGATGTCTGGGAAGACTGACATCTTAAAATTCCTGAATAAGTAAGGTAATGTGTTTGGTCCTGTCTCTCTCTTGCTTTCCTTCATGTTTGCTCGCATTCTCAGGCCATAACTAAAGCATTAGCTGAAATAACTTGAGGTTTCACAGAGTACTCATAGGTCCAAATGCAGAAACTATTTTCCATGAGCTATGTTGACTGTTCATTCAAAAGACCTGAGTGCTGAAAGGACTATTCATTTTCTACATCTGGTTAAACTTATCTGGCCCATCTTTCATCAGCCTACTGAGTTTATAAGGGTTTCGTAATAACTCAGAAAGAATTTACTAAATTAATTTTATTAGAATTGGCAACAAAAATGTTTACAATTTTCTTATCCTTCCTTTTGAACTATTCTGTCAAAATAAAAAAGAACAGTAATACAAAAATGCTTCTGTAATTTTTTTAATAATAAAAGGTACTGGTCTTCAAAAACCTTTGAAGCAGCTATAGCAGCTCCTGCTATGCAGTTACTTCATGTAGGTGGGCTCCCAGGCTGTGCACAGGCTTGTTGGAGACAAACAGACGGTACCTGTGCTTTGCAATTCTCCTTGTGTGTATTTGCCTGCAGGATTGGCGCTGTGTCTCATGTCTTTGAGAAATGCAACTGTTCCAGAAAAAAAGGTATTTTTCCAGTTTAACCCGGTTGCTTTAAAACTTCAGAATCTGGCAGCAATATGAAAAAAGAAATATTTCACTGTTTGTCAGTGTTCATTTTAATGCTATTTTGGAGATGTGGCAGCAATTTGCAATCAGACAGCTCAGTGCAGTTGGAAATATTTGATTTCCAGAAAGTGGAAGTTCTGGGGTCCTGTGGAGTCCTAAAGCCTGAAGTTAATATATAAGCCCCAACCTTGCTTTCGTTTAAGTCATTGGCTACATTCCCATTGACTTCAAGTGAAGCAGGATGGGCCTGGTTTCAGAGAAGGAATATTATTAGGTTTAACTTTTTAAACACACAAACATAAGGAGTAGACTTAACATTATCATGATTGAGCATTTTATTTTCAAATCATAGAATCACAGAATCATAGGATGGTAGGGGTTGGAAGGGACCTCTAGAGATCATCCAGCCCAACCCCCCTGCTAAAGCAGGTTAGCCTAGAGCAGGTTGCACAGGAATGCATCCAGGCGGGTTTTGAATATCTCCAGAGAAGGAGACTCCACAACCTCTCTGGGCAGCCTGTTCCAGTGCTCTGTTACCCTCACAGTAAAGAAGTTCCTCCTCATGTTCAGGTGGAACTTCCTGTGTTCCAGTTTGTGCCCATTGCCCCTTGTCCTGTCGCTGGGCACCACTGAGAAGAGTC
>VZSC01004061.1:199125-242611 GCA_013398225.1 Steatornis caripensis
TGGAGAGTGGCCTAGCAATTACATCCGCCAGCTCCCTCAGCACTTGTGGGTGCATCCCATCGGGACCCATCCATTTGTGCGTGTTCAGTTTGCCTAGCTGCTCTCTAACCCAATCCTCATTGACCGAGGGCAAGTCTTCATTTTTCCATGCTTCCTCTCTCATCTCCAGAGTCTGGGAGTCCTGAGGGCCAGTCCTAGCAGTGAACACTGAAGCAAAGAAGGTATTCAGTAACTCTGCCTTCTCTGTGTCCAGTGTCACCAGGTCACCTGCCTCGTTCAGCAGCAGGCCCACATTTTCCCTAGTCTTCCTTTTGCTGCCAAAGTTTTCCTTTTGCTGCCAATATCTTCCTTTTGCTGCCAAAATGCATTTGACAGTATATTTAAACAAAGAAATGTGGCTTATCTGTTAAACTTTCAAATTGCTGCATTGAGCAAAGTGGGAGCTGCTTTCAATTAAATAATGCAATAAAGTGTATCAGGACAGAACTGCATTTGGCAGAAGAAAATACTGTATTTATCTCATTGTAATCCATTCTTTGGCTTATGGCTGCAGAGTCTTCAAGCAAATATCATAAATCCATGTGATGTCCTCGTATGTTCTAACAGATTTTGCATTTGGGTATCAGAGTTAGCGTGAAGATGTGCTAAAACCCATGTAACTAGGCAGGTTCCTGTCAGCCACCCATCTGAGAAGCCTCAGAAGTGCTAGTGATTACAGTGAGGTTTTGGATGAAGATATGCACCAGAAATTGGCTCCAGATATGTCCACTACAGAGAAGACCACGTGAAGTACAACTGCAATCTCCCACAACAAGCTAACTAAAAACTCTTTGGAGGTTTCTGACATCACAGTCATGAGAGAAATTAAGTTCTAGGGGCATATATGTAACTTCAGAGCTAAAAGTATTTCCAGGAACAAAGGCTGCTCTAATGAGCTCTGCCTGGCACAGTTTACCTGAGTGATGCAGTTTCTTAGGCATTGTCCTACCTATTGTGTCATGTACGAGGGTTGCCTGCTCTTTAGTTGCACAAATTGCAATACTTTGTTGCGGACACTGTGCTAATGAAAGGTCAATAGACACAAGCGGCAGGTGACAGTGAACTTGATCCTGTTTAGGATGCACGTATGGTTCAGCAGAAGAGAGGATGGGGCTGCAGGTTTCCTGAGGACTGCTCGCAGGCTTCTCGGGAGGCTGTGCTGCTCTGAGGCTCAGGTGGAGACTCGTACAGCTTGGTCCATGGTGGCATCAAATAGCAATATCTTCATCAAAAGGCATGGCTGGACTAGATCGGATGTGTCTGGCTGTCTGGTCTCTTCATAAATGGGGATCTCAGAAGCAATTTCTTCACCAAACTGCCCTGTGGACCCTCTGGTGTCCGCTTACCCAGTGTCACTGGCTGCAATGGACTTGCTCAGGGTGCAGTTGGGCACAGCGGGTCCTGTATTCAGAAGGTACCTTCACCCCTACACCAGCGTACTGGAATCTGTGCATGAATGGGCTTCTGAGAGGACAAATACAGTCAGGCTCAACAAAAAAAATACTAATATTTGAGCTGAGCTCTTCCTCTGTGCTTTAGGGGTTGATTGGGTTTTGTTTGCTCAGTTGTGTATACATATGTATAAGACTCCTATGATGTGTTTGATTTCCCTTTATATTATTCTAATAAAGGAAACAGAGAAGATTCAAAGACAGTCTAGAGTAGGGATGTTATACCCTGACTTCTCAGAGCTAAGGGATTTCCATGAGAAGGTTCCAATGCCAGCTTCTGAACTGCACGGGCCAAAGTGTGAGCAAGGACTTGAGGTGCCAAGGGCTCCAATTTCCTCCTATCTGCTCTCACAGAGACAGAGGGTGAAGAGTGACTTCTCACTTTCAGACAAAGTTATCAAGGCACCTAATGTGTTACAGGTCTGCCAGGGCCTTCAGCAGTCATGGACAGATGCTTAGCACTGGCCATGAGAAGAGAAGAGTATGAAAAAGTACTCAGGATTTGCTTGTTTGCCATTAGAAAGAAGAAACAAAAATACTAGTTTTATAGCGGCGGTTCGATAAACAAATTAACTGCAACGTTCAAGCTTCCTACCACTTGCATGTTGAGTTCAAAGCGACAGGATTAAGCAGCTAAAGACAGTACCAATAACTGAAAAAGCGTACAATTTGTTAAAAAATTAACCCTAGTACGCTGCCAGCTGAAATAACCTGACCGTATATACAATATGGAACATGAATCTGTTGATCTACTGCTTTCTTCTACAGCAATTGCAGATGTTGTGAGCACTGTAACTGAAGGAAAATGATTATGCTAATTTTTATACTGAAAAACCCATTCAAAAAAATGATAACTGCAATTTACCATATATACAAAATATCTCTTCTCTGCAGACTTCAAGACAGGACAGTGAGCCTTTCCTTAATCCATCTGATTTCATGTTTGCTTATTATAACACAAAGAGGACATGTACTGAGTAAACAGGTTGTTTTAGAAAGTTAATAAGTTCTGAGTTATTAGATGAGACTTTGTGCCTAATAAACACAGAGACATAAATGAGTTAACTAGTCATAGTTCTAGGAAGGAATCACAACTGCATTATTCAGTTTATCTATAGAAGATAAAACTCCTGTAAAGAGTCATTTTCATTTCAGGGTGCAATGACAAATAATTCATTTAAAAATATATTTTTAAAGGCTTGATCCTGTTCCACAGAATGGGATGGTTTGCCACTGAACCAGACACTGAATCATCAGAGTCAGACCATTAATGAAGTCTGAAACCAATTAATGCAGAATGTGTATTCCTGAATATTTTGCTATACTACACACTTTAAGAATTTACATTTTGAAGCATACCTGCGGCTTCCTAGAAATATTCAGTGCCTGTAATACAGGGAAAAAGTGCTGGGAGGAAATCAATTCATTTTTTCAGTTAAAAATGTATGCTTTCTTGTTGATACAGGATGTAACTGCTAAGTAATCTTTGACATTTCTCTTTGAGAAGATTACAGATCTTTTCCTAAAACACCAATTTCAAATGCTGCCGTTATCTACAGTTGATGCTCTTACCATTCCTTGTTATAGCAACCATTTTTCAAACAGCTTTTGAGTCAGTGCCTCAGCCTAGTAGCCATTGTCTCTTTGAACACTCTTTATTCTGCCCAGTGCCTAAATTGCTGACTATCCCAGATCTAGAAGATGAATTACTGCAATGAAAAATATTCAACCATCAAAATGGCTGCTGTCTTTGCAAGAAACTGCATTAAAGACTGGAATGGCCTAGCCTAGATGTTCCCAGTACTAGCAATGTATTAAAGAAATCAGAAATGCATTTACCACTTAATATGTTAAAGATTCAAAAGCTAGTGGGATAAATGCACCAGAAAATACAGTATGTAACTTCCTTGCCACCCTCTGTGTATTCTCTTTTTCATGAACTGTTGTTTACACTGAAATTTCCTGCCTCTACACGGAAGTTATGCTACCTCTGCTGGTAAATCTGGCTGGTTTAATGTGTTTGTGTGTAGATCCAGCAAAAATGTGCTTGGTACATCCTCTGGTGGCAACACTTGGAAACATCAGTTGTGTGTGCAAAGCATCAACTCTCCATTTTCTGTCTTTGTGTGTTAGAGTTGTCTTTTCCCTGTTTAGGCGGAGGAGATCTGGTGGGCAAGAGCATCCAGAAGGAGCCATTGGGGAGCAGAAGATCACCTCCATCCCAGGCTGTGTTGGCCTGGGACGGGCTGCCAGCCACGGGACTGTCCACCGCACAAGCTGTGGCACGATCACATCACAGCTCTGTTTGCACCCCTCTGTGCCACCCTTCTGCCTCAAACTATTACATTGTTATGGAACAGAAGTGAAGTTGTGTAAGTCTTCGTTGTGGTGCATTTTTCCAGGTGTGCCCCTCACGCCCAAGGAAACCACAGCAGCCGTCGTGTAGTGCTGGCACTCAAGGCAGGCACAGGTGGCAAAACCTCATGCCAGGGAGGGAGGTAATATAGGTAAGAACATACTCCCGGCTCTCTGTATTTAATGCCAACAGGACAAAGTAAGAATTATTGAAGCAGTTTTTCACTAGGATGGACGAGCCTGACTGAGCATAAAGTGACAGCCTGGCCATCGAGAAGCAGCACCATGAGGTCCCCTCACATCTCCCTGCTTCCTCTTCCCAGGCAGCCCAGGCGCAGCTCCTCCTCACCACTGGGAGCCAGCGAGCAGGACGGTGCCACTTATGGATTAGTAACGTGCACAGGGAACAAAGGAAGAGCTATGAAATAGGCGTGAAATTATATTAGCTTAAAATTGACTAGCACGTGCTCATCCGAGGAGCGTGTGTAAATAGCCCCTTTTCTGATCAGGAGGTCTTCTGTTTTACCTAAAACATAGTTTTTTGCTTTTCTTCTTTTTCACCCTTTTAACTTCAGGAGATGGGCAACATACAGAATGTTTTGCTGTACTACTTTTCACTCTAACAGCTAAGGGGGATCAGTTACTACTTAATCAGCTGCTTTCTTCCCAAGACACGTTGACAAGGCCCTTTAAATTAATCTGTGCAGATTTCTCAGTCCTGGAGAATGGATTGTGTTGAGAGCAAATTCCCGTCCTCTGGGGTGAGCCCTGGGAGGGAGGCAGAGAGGACAGGAAAGAGGGGCATCGGGAACCACTGGGAGGTGGTGCCAGGTGGGATCGGTAGCATCTGGTCGTCACTTGCACTGTAGTCCTCAGCAGGATGGTGGCTTCTCTGTACCACAGAGATTACAGATGAAACAAAACGAAGAAAAGTGCCTGATGCAGAAAATAGCAGAGGTGGGCACAAGGCTTTCTTCAGAGGAGAGGACTGTTGGCAGATGAGATCATAGCCTTGAGGCAGTGTCACAGTTTAAAGCTGGGCTGGCTATTAAACTATTAAACGGACAACGACAATGGATGCTCTTTGTTAACTGCTTCCCTCCCCGAAGCAGGGGAAAGAGAAAAGGGAAAGAGGCTTACGGGTTGGAAAAGTTAAAACAGCTTTAATCTAACTACAATAATAACGTATAATAATAATAATAGGAAAAATAATAACGAAATACATACAAATATACAAATATGTACAAAACCAATATCGAGCTCCCCAGCACCAATGACGAATACGTCACCTGGGTGATGTGGCACACGTGCCGAGAAATCCCTGGACTGTACTCAGCAGCAGGCAGGAGCTGGATTCAGGAATGCATGGATCAGGATCAAAGGCAGAAGAATTGGACAGAGTCCTCCTCGGACACCGGCCATGGAAGAAGAGAGCGAGACCCTTGTGATCCCTCAGCTTTATATTCCATCCTGTATGGGATGGAATACACCCTTTGGTCAGTTTTGGGTCACCTGTCTAACCTGCTCCTGCCCACCGCAGGGTCGTAGGTGGGACCACTTCTCTGCTCTTTCAGTTGTGGCGCATAAGAAAGTCAGCAGAAGCAAGCATCGACCTTGGTCTCCATAAGGATAACCATAAGCAAGAGCCTTACTGCATTCCATTCCTACTGATGTTCCAGCACTAACTATAAACACTGAGCCTTATCACTGCTAGAAGCAGCTACTGTCTGGAAAAACTTGGCTACCCCTTTACAGCCCTCCTTCAGTGACCCAGGAAGGATCAAGCACTTCCATTAAGTCCTTCCAGCTCAAGAACTGCATGCCTGGATACAGCAGTGAAACCAGACCTCCAAAGAGCCCAACAGGGCCACTGGGGTGGCTCTGCCTCTCTCTCCCAAAGCAGAGGTGATCTGACTGCAGGTGCCATTGAGCCCATCCATTCCCAGCCATACCAGCGATCACTTTTTCAAGAGACTGACTACATGGCTAGGCAGAACCGATGTCATTCGGTGGTAACTTGCCGTGAAGAATCAATAAGTACTGCCTGCAACCCTAGTATTTAATTATCTATTTGAGCATTTAAGCATTTGAACAAATATTTACTCAAACCACATTATTAGAAGGGCAAACTATTAAATACTCTAGGTACTGGAATGTCATACTACAGCTCTGGCATGAGGAAAACTTGTGCAAGTATATAATAAACACGATAAGCAGACAATAAATAGATTCCAGGCCATCTCCTGCTGCTCAGAGATTACTTGCCTGTGGCACTATGTAAGTCACAGGTCCCAAATAGAGCTTTGAAGATGCAAAGCATTCGGACCATCCCTACTGATCCTCCAGTACCTGGAAAACAGGAAATAAAGAGATATTTCTTATTTAAATACACATATCTTGGAGATCTGTGAGTCAGAAAAAGAGAACGGACCCATTTGTCCTGCGGCTGGAGCTGAAGGACTAACAGGAGTGAGAAAGAGTGGAAACTTATTTCTGTCAGGTGATGCCTGAGTATGCACAGAGGTAGAGTATTTACTAGATTGCAAAGGTGACTCTGTCATTTTTGGAGAAAAGTGTTACACTTTGGCCAAGTCCAATCCTTATACCATCAGATCAAGGAGTCTTATGCACTGAAGTGGGTAGAAAGGGATAAACATTTTTCGCAACAAGTGCATAAACTCTTTCATATGTCATTAATCTTCCATTTTATCATTTTATTAAAAACTTATAAAAGTAAAAAAATCTTTGCCACTCGTGGTGCATCTACAAAGAGATTCCAGTTTCCCTGTTGGAAGTAGTCAGCACCCTTTTTGGCTCTTCGCATATGACCCATCACCTGATTGCAGTGACAGGAAAGATTCTCAATTTGTTTTGATTGATTTGTGTCCTGTGTGTTTCCTTCTCATCTTCTCACTCATCTGTCCCCCTAATTGTATACCTAATCTGCAGGTATACAAATGAGCAAGGACAACTTTTATCTCATGAAGCTCAGAGTTCAGCATCGGTTCTGGCTTCCCCCTGGCAGGGCTGGAGGAGCTTTTCCTTAGGTTGCTCCCTTTTGCAGTCTCCAGGGCCGGCGGTGCTCTCTTAGACTGCATCTCCGTCTTGTGCCTGGCTGAGACAAGAGCCCTGGATGTGCCAAACCTGCTAACCCCTTGCAAGAGTGGTCTGCCTCCAATGGCCAAATGCAGATCCCAGCTGGCAAGCAGCAGGCAATGGAGTTACCCGGTGTGGCAAGCATCAGCCACAGCTGTCTCCTATCCACGGCTGGTGCCTTACCCTAAACTACAGACACCGCCAGATGTGGCAGGAAGCACTGGCAGTCCCCATCTCCCAGCCAGGCTGACACTGGCAGACACACCACTCGGGTTCTGGCACAGCATGGCAGAGGACTGTTCACGCAGACAGGTTGAGCACAGGCAGCTGCTGATGCCTGCCTCCCCCTGATAAGACCAGTGCTTGGCTAAGCTCCTCTTTCTATTCTGCTGGTGGCTATTTGGCTGCCAGCAACAGAGGAGTATGGGGCTGCTGAGCCGAGCCAAGCAGCACACTCGCTCCCTGCCCCATCTCCACTGGCAGAAGGGAACAGGCAGTAGTGTCTCCTGGTGAGATTCAAATGAGTGACTTGGCCTCCTGAGTCCATAGGAGAGCGCCTGCACTCCTGTCTCCTAGAAAGCAGTTTCCCAGAAGGAAAAGAGCAGCAGAGCCCACTCATACCATGCTCCAGGGGTGAGCTGCAAGTAGCAACTGAAAGGCAGCTGGGAGCAATGTCCTAGGGCAAGTGTGTCTCACCAGGCTGTCCCTACAATATGCTGTAGGATCAGCGTGCTGGGCTAAATATCCTCTGAAAGGAGGAGGCTGAGGATGCCGAGACTCAGGTTGACGATGGCTGTTTCTAAGCTAAGAGGTTTGGCAAGGCGCAGAGTGAAAGAGTGACTCAAGGTACAAATCCCAGACACGTGCTGCCTAAACAATGTGTTGACTTCATTGGCCAAACAACATTGTATTACTGGATGCTTCACGTATTTTCTATCATGGGGCCTTGACAGTAAAGAACGATGGGAGGTTATTGAACACAATGTGGATTAATGGAGCAAATTCCACTGTGTGGGTCGTTCAGGGATCAGATGAAATTACCATAAGGATTCTTTCTGGTCTTAATATCCGGAAGTTTATTACTTTGTTGACATTGGTGTTACTGAGGCTATAGTTAGACAAGATGGTAAACCTGTTTTAAGATGCTTATTACAGGATCAAAAACCCTGTGGCCATATGACACAAAACACTAAAACAACTTCAGTCTGTCAGTTCAAATTTGTTCCAAATATTTTGAATTCTTAGTACAACTTCAGTCTGTCTTGACAGATCAGTTTTTAGCTCACCCTGCCCACTCTAATTTTATGCTGAATACACATCATCTGTTTACCCATAATTGGGATAAAGCCTGGCATATATCCATACCCTGTACTCTGACTAATTCATCAGAAATATGCCCATGCCTCATTCAGATCAGATTTGTACCACAGGATGATCCAGATCTTATGCTGTGGAAGCACAGCCTGCGTTGACCCTGTTGATAGAAATGGTATGTGACACAAAGAATCTAGGAAGAAACTAAAAAGTATAAGAGCTGGAGGAAAGCTGATGAGCAAAAAAGAATGAGATCTGACTTAAAAAGAAAAAGAAAAAAAGAACAAAAAAAAAGACATTAAATAAAAGATGTGAAAACCACACACAAAACTACATGTAATGCAAATACAGTTACACATAGTACCAGATGTAAAGCATTAAGAATACAGATTAAAGGTAATTCAAGACTAGGCAGAAGGTCAATGCAAGCTTCTTGACTTGATGAAGGAATTACCGGGTGAAAATCTGTGGTCTGTTTCATGAAGACCAGGCCAAATAGAGGGAACCTTTCCGCTTTAATGCTGGTTGATCATAAGTAATTGCAAGTCACTTTGGTGAAGTGATCTGGATTGCACATATGGACTTCAATGTATTTTTACCACCACTATGAACGCAAGGCTGTACAGCTGGAAACAAATAGGAAGAATGCACCAATAAAATGGGAGGACTCTATCTGGAGGAGATGAAGAAAATCTCATTAAAATCTAATGAAAGACAATTTAAGAGACTAAGGAGATAAGAAGTACCACATGATCTCGTTAAATTAGTAATTGAAAAACTCTTGAGAGCAGATTTAGACTTGACAGATTTCTAATTCCTTTCCTTCCTCTAGCCAAATGTCCTCCTCTTAGAGGTGCAACTGCTTTGTTTTGGGTGACAGCAACTCTACCCCTGCACGTAGACATCCATCACAGCTAAAATGTCAGCTGGAATTCATTGCTGGGAAGGACACCATGGTTTGATTTTTTTATCTCCCCCTTCTGGCTACTTGGGAAAGGGACAGGCATAAGGAAAGTGAGGGGAGCAGATACATCTCATCACCTGGTCTCTTGTTGCCTAATGAGTTTGCCAAAATTGAAGATATTTGGGTTCTGCCTTCTTAGAAATTAGCGAGAAGGCAGCATTATTAAAAAACTGTGAAAGCTATCTCATCTATATGTAGCTAGATGTCTTTCTATATGAAAATATTACCAAAGTTATACCAGATTACGCTTTTCTAACTGGCTAATTAGCAAGAGGAGATGTGTATTCAAGATCATGAAGTCTCTCCTATTTAGAGATAGTAATGTAACCCACATTATCATGCTCTCCATTTACAGAACAACTGCCAGATACTTTCTGAAAGAACATTCCTTTTTTTTTTTTTCTCGCTCTTTGAGAAATAAAAACAATTACTTAACAACAAAAAGAGAGAATGCCAGTTGGTCTAGAAAGGTGCTGGAGGCTAAATGAAAAGAGAAATTTAGCTAATATAACAAAAGTCCTATAGAGCATGACTGAAACTGGTTGAACTTTGAAATCTCAGTAATGTATGGTATTCTGACACAATTAAAATTTCATTTTGGTTCAGAAAAATGCTAGAAATGTCAAAAAGGGCACTTTCTTTTCTTGCAGGTGAAACAAAGAATTTCAAGGGCCTCACTGGCCCCTTACTTTTTGAGACCCCAAGATTATGTACACTGTAGGTTCTTCTCTCAAGAAAAAGCATCTGTCCAAAATAATTTCCATTTTTTTGTGAATTAAAAAAAGGCATTACTGTGCAGAAACACAGTCAAAGACACAGTTTAGCATTCACATAAACAAAAACAGGATTCTGCTCTAATTTAAAAAGAAGTGGCAATGGCAATCTATCGGTTGCACCTCCACTTCTCAAAAACAGAAAACTCATCACTGTACTTCAGCTCCACAAATTTGACACTCGCTCTTACGGACAGCAAAAGAAAGTTTCTGCAGCTCGTAACTGCAAGACACCAATCGGATCTTCCTTCTCTGCATTTACCAAATGAAAAGGGTGTGAAATGAGCTTGTTAGCATTTTAGTGATTAAAAACAAAGTTAATTGTGATGGAACACTAACCACAATTATGGTAATCAACTCTAAAATGAGAATGAATCCTTAATATTACATTCAATTTTATTAATGAAAAACTGGATTTAGGAACTGTTACTTGATTAACTAACCAAGAGATGTAAAGAAGCACGGAAAGCCTGAACATAATACAGCACTCAAAACCTTTTGGAAAAGGGTAAATCAAGTAGCACACAAAAAGCAGCTGTGCTCTGCAGCCACCCACTACTAAATGCATTTGGGAAAGAACCTACACCAGCAAAGGAAGGTGTCTGATCAGGAGAAGCAAGAAGAGGTTGTATCTTCGAGCAAGCAAACAAAAGCAACATCATACAGGTATCAAGAGGCCTTGGAAGGAGGGGGTAGAGTTCAAATATAAGGGTTATAAGACATATAATCCACTAATCTGCCTCAATAGTGATGCTCATTTGAGGAACTGCAGGTACTGCCCTTGCATAAACTAGTAATTTTCACAAATATTCACAAACTTCAGTTATTCCCAGACTGTGAACACAGGTAACAGGGACCTGTGGAGTCTCCTTCTCTGGAGATATTCAAAACCCACTTGGACACGTTCCTGTGCACCCTGCTCTAGGGGCACCTGCTTTAGCAGGGGGGTTGGACTGGATGATCTCCAGAGGTCCCCTCCAACCCCTACCATTCTGTGATGCTGTGACCGCTGAAGCTGGGTGTCTGAAGTTAAGCAATACTCACTTTCCAGGTGGTGCCAAAGGCCCTGACAGCAGACGATTTGGATTCCCCATCATATTCTTGGCTTTTCAGCACAGCGAGCACCTACAAAAGGTGGCAGATCATTGTGCCTCGGGGAAATCCTGTGACAAAAGTGTTAATGCCAAACAGGTATGTAAACATCTGTACATGCAGCGCACACTTGGGCGGGGCTATCCTATTGTTCAGGAAAGATGTGCGCATTGCTGTAATGTAATAGATTACTATTTTATCGTTATTATTATGAAGGAAGACCTTGGGGACTATACCTGGGCTCACAGTGCTCACAGCACTCAGCTTTGCATTTCCTAACAGCACCAATTGCATTAAAATCAAAGAGATGTGCTCCATTTTGCAAGCAAGAAGCAGTGAAATCCAGTGGGACTCCCTGAAGAGTTGGAGGCAAACCAGCACCAGGACTCACGGTGCTCCTCAAAGACACTGGTGGTCCTGCTGCCGACAGCCCCAACACCAAGAAGATCTTTGATGAAACTACAGTGATGCCAGGAGAGCGGTGGCTGAAGCCACAGGTGCACCGAGCACCCACTGGGGCCACAGGACTGACTTCATAGCCACTCTTACTCCCGGGCACATCGTTACTGCAGCCTGGCTTGCTGCTGCCTTTGTCGCAGGTTACTGTTGCTTTGTGGCACCATATCACTCACTTAATTGGAATTCGTGATGACTTATGTAGTGGCAATTCAGATTTGATTTCCAGCATTTATTTGCAAATTTTATCTGAGTAGATGTGATCTCAACAAATGGCTTAATCTACAGTTTTATTTCCATTTTTAACAGAAACCAGCCTCAACTTCCATACATATAATTTTTCTTGCAGCGTATCTCTTTGCCCACAGATCCCTCCTTGCACAAGGGGCATAGGTCATAAAAAACAGATGCCAAATTATGATGCAGAGAGAGGCACACATAGATATGAATTTTCTTTGTTTGCCTTTTGTGCTGGGGAACAAGCCCTGCCTGAAGCTCTATAGTATGCAGACATCTAGTGGCTGGATAATATAGTGCAATTAAACGTCTTTACAGGACATCTGTAAAAATTCTGCAGTCACATCATCATCTGAAGGCCAGATACCTTGGGTCCTGTTGAAAACAGATTCTTTGGCTCTGCAAATCCTTTTTTCATTCATTATGGCCCTAGTCACAGATATTTTGAGATGCTCTGGCCTCGTGTGTTTCTAGGATTTCATTTTAAATTGTGTGGAACTGGGGTGGTCAAAACATGAAATGCCAAGAAATACGGAAGGTTCAAAATGCTGCAGCACATCTGCTAAATCACAGCCTGTAATTTCACACTGAGGCTCATGCAGTTGATAATCATTGCCGGCTTCCCTGCCAAGAGCACACAGCTCTCAGGGTCTTTTGTGTTTGTTTTTGATTTGTCTCTTGAGTAAACATCTCCTTATCTATGTGAATTACTACATGTTTCCAAGCCATGAATAAATCTTTCTGCTACCTTTGGTTTGCATATTTTTCTTTTTCCTCAGCCACACATACAATTATCCAACCAAAGAGACCAAGCTTTTTCCTAATTATGATTCAGGATAATGACATTCACTTCCAACTGACCTACAGTGCATAAAAAAAATCTGGTATCTTCACAACATGAGGTTAAACACACATTTTGCAGAACTGCTTTATACCTGCTATTTAAAATACTGCAGACATAGTGTATCATATGCAGTTGTACGTGTTTCACTGACTTATCACAGCTTTCATCTGTTTCATGCTTACCACTGTCAGATGTTTACACGGGAGGCACTCCAGAAGGCACTGTTTGTAGTGTATATTTGTATTAAAGCCTAAGGGATGCATGGAGTTTATGTCTATGTAAGATCAAGATGTTTTTGTCTGTATTTCAGACACAAACATCAACTTAAATAACAAGCACAAGAGTCGCTTACGCACTTGAAACTCCAGCCTTCTCAAGTGATTCACTTTTAAAAAGAACGGAGTTTGTGTTAGGACTTTATTTCTTTATTGTCTTCTGGGGGCGGGGGGTAACCCAACACAGGGAAGACGTGTATCTAATATTCTCAGGCCCCATCTTCAGTTGTTTTTGCCTGGTATCTGGGGATGAGAAGGGCCTCTGAATCAACATGGGGTCAGGCTCTGGGGAAGGCCAAGCAGAAATTAAGAGCTGCCTCTGCCTCTGTACGCAAGCATGGTAAAGACACTGGTGAGAAGGATGTGAAATACTGGACAGTAGGGTCACAAAAAATGACCCAGCAATGAAAAACAAACCTTGCAATAGAAGTCGTCTCAGCAATTTTATCAGGGAGAAGACTGAAGAGGTGACCTGACTACTGAGTCAGTGCTGGATTTTTAACTTTGCAGATAAGGTCATAACAAGTTCTCCTGGACAAGGACCACATGTGTTGCAGAGCAATATGAAGAGTCTTTCTCTAAAACGGCCGACTGCTGAGTCTTTTTCTTATTCCTGGCATCATACGGATAGTCAGTCTATGATAAGAGAGAAATATCCCTCAGGTGATACAGGGGAGAAGGCATTTGCCAAGTGAGTGTAAAGTTCATTAATTCATTTGAAGCATTCAAATGAATACTGTAAGAGAGAAAGCCCCATGAGAAAATGAATGATTATGTCTTCAGAGCAAGTCTCAAACAGCATTCAGTATAAAGGACCCGGGACTGAATAATGATTAATGGGGGGAAAGAGATAGGAACAAGACATTAATGCATGCTCACTAAGCAAAGGAAAAAATATCCAATCATACAAATACCAACTGTGTATGTACAGTGCTGGTGAACTGATGCTAGGTACACAGTCTTTATACTGGAATTTCTTAGCTCTAATTAGAAGTTCTAAAATTAATTTTAAATTGTCCTTGTTTTAAAAATAGTTTTTCCATGTGTAGCATTCTAAAGATGCAAATATACACGCAGACGTCTGCTTACAATGACAGCTACGGTTTCAGAAATACATGTGCACATAAACACTTAAAAACACATCCTGCGTGGTCCAGCCTCAGGAGATGTGATGGATGGTTCTCCAGCTGCCTGACATTTCAGCAGGCAGCACTGGTGCATAAAGGAAGAGCATCTCAAAGTTTGACTCCATGGCTGGTGATGCCACTGCGAAATCCAGCCAAGGAAGGAAAGGCAGGCCAAAGTTTGTCCTCTTTATGGACTCCTCAGCCCTAAGAGAGGGCTCTCCCCTTTTCCTCTGCAGCCATGACTGACCATGGGCTGCCTCCATTTCTACAGGGAAGGAAGTTTCTCTTCATTCTCACTGGAGCTGGTATCACAACCATGAAAGGTTTAAATTGCACAAGGCCATTACTGCACCACTGCTGTGCCTACCAGTCAGACTCAATGAAGGCGAGTCTGAGTGTATGGCAGCTGCACCCTGGCAGGTTCTGGAGAACGCTGCTGTGTATGATTTCGTGTGAAGCTGCCTGTGCATGGATCTCTTCTGCCTCATTGCTTCTGTAGTCTCAGCAAAATTCAGCTTAAATTTCTCAGTAAAATTATTTGTTCTTTATGTTGCCCTGTTGTTAATTACTTTTTACTCTTCAGCAACAGTAGCCTTCAGTTACCCTCTGGGATTCGGGAACAACAGTAAATCAACGTTTAGGAGACAGACAGGGATGCTGGCCAGGGACCACCCTTATTTCCGCTTAGACTCAGTGTCCTGGTTCACACCTGCTTCTATACACAGCTACCGTACCATGCTTGCCACTGTAATGTCTGGGATCAAGCCTATCCTTTAGCCCACACCAATTTATGCCCGGTCACCAACCAGGTATATTTTGGGGACAGGCCTAGTATTCATTATTGCTCCACCTATGCTTTGATTTTCACGCAAAGGAAACGTGGGAGCCAGGGCAGCAGGCAGCCGTAGGGAGATACGGTGCTCTCTAAGAGGCTCCTGTGATCTGAACACATAGGATCCCAGGACCACAGCCCAGGGTGCAAAGCACATCGCACCATAGTCTGAAGTCAAGCTAGGAGCTTAAAGCCTCTCGGTTTTCCTGGGAGCTCCAGGAAACTGCAGAGGAACCCCAAGAACACATCACCTGCAGAGGGAAGATCATCGACAGCAGAGATCCTGCCCCAAGTCACCTGCCTTCTCCCAAGAGCTACCCTCAGAACACCTTTACCAGTTTTTGTGGTTTCTTAAAAATGTTAATACAAAGGCAGGCATGTGAAACTCTTAATTGGAGAGTAGCAGAGCCTCGCCACACTCCACAAAACCTCTCATGGGTGCAGTGTAACTGAAGTAATACACAGAGAGCCCTTCCTGTGAATTCCTCCCGGCGGAATCCTACCAAAACCAGAAAGACTAATTTAACTTTTCCCAATACACCACGAATGTGGGTTGACCAATCTGTAATTAGAATGGGTGTGTTTTGTGAATGAATTTGTTGTTATAATTAGCTCTGGTTCTAAAGACAAAATAGAGTTGTAAGTATTTTTACCAGTGGCGATTTTTTCTCTTTCAAAGCCAAGCCTAGAAAAACAAGAGTCTGACAAATGTTGAGAAAAATTTACTAACCTCAGTTCCTCAGCAGTAATGATGCGATTAGAAGTTCACTGCACAAGACAACGCAGGAAAGAACAGCAAACACAGGAAGGGAGCACAGGAAAGGGAAATAATGGACTTCAATTTTTCGGTGGAGACATTACATCATTTGCTTTGCAATGTATCTGTATTTCATAGCCAGAATAATACCAGCCAGCTCCAAGATAAGGAACACGTTTATTTAGAGAATAAACCTAGCTCAGATTTCATCATAATGTCAATATTTGCTGTATTAGTATTACAGTTCCTCTCAGCTAATATTCAGTAGTTAATAATTCGTTGTGTGCAAAGGGACTAGATCTCCCAAATGAGCTATGCACATAACCTGGGAATTGCCAAGTTCAGAACTTGGCTCACTCAGCGTTTGGAGGCTTCCTTGATTGCTGGGTGCAAGGAGATAGGAATAGGTCTTCAACCGGCACAAACTGGCTGACTTCCACTGTGTAGGGCTTTGTTTTGGGGTGGGTTTTTTTTCAAGATTTTAGTGTGAAACCTGTCCACTATGACAAATTACCAGACTCCTGTTAAAACCAGCAGACAGTCCAGCCCGGCCATTGCAGGCCATTGCAGCACACACTTTATGTGGAGACTCCTGCCTGCCCTATGGCTAGATGTGGGCCGGCATGAGGCCAGGCTCCGGTGATGAGCGTGCTGGGGCTGGGCTCTGGCCACAGCTACTTGAGGAGTCACTGCTGAAGGTAGAGAGGCAGCAGCCGGTGAAGTTGCTACATGGACATTATGGAAGTGCTGGGGACATTGCAGATGAAAAGCGTGGTTTTGGCCAGCATTGAAATCTTGAACCCCTTGACTGGATAACTGGATTATACTTCATTAAATTTAGCCAGAAAGTGGGCAGGGATGTCCTTAAATATATCCCTAAGAAATACAAGTTTCTATAAGCCCAAGGAGCAATTTGCCAACTGCTGCTCTGCTAAACCCAAAATAAACAGATGACTTCATGGTGGGCTGTTTGCTGTACATTTTCTATGTATTTATTGCAATGCATGCTGCCAAGGGCAGCCGTGCGTCTCTCCAAAAGAAAAGCACGTGTTTCTGCAATACACAGCTATGAACACATGAAGTAGTCAGCAGCACTCACTCGCCCTCACCCACTCGCATGCGGTGTGTGGGTTTGTCCTATTGTTTCTGCTGTCCCTCATTTCTACATAAATGACTCGGAGAATTCATAACTCATTGTTCGGCAGCAGCTCTCCCCAGAGCCCTTGAAGAGGTGAATTAAGCATGCCCTCTGACACTGCATTTACCATCGCCTGCTGATGACTTTGTGATTGATGACTCACCGATCTGCTACAAGGGAGTAATCTCCCCTTTGTGAACCCTTGGTTTCCATCTCCATTGTGTCCCTGCCTGAAGTTTACCATCTGTGCCTCCGGCATTCTTCCACTCACACAGGTCTCTGCATAAACCTGCCCCCTCATGCTATTAGAGCGGACCTCACTGATAGCTATGGTGATCAAAGCTACTGCCCACCACATTATTGAGTCTGTCCTTCAGATCTTCGTGTTTTGCAGGAATCAGAAGCTGTGAGCTTGACTAGCTGGCTTAGGCTACCGTTCCCTTATCTGTTCTGACAAATGTGTCATGTGTGCCCCAGCGTGGCAATCCCTGTGCTGTGCAGTGAGCTCAGGACACGCAGAGCAGGACCCCAGACTGCCACCCTCAGTAATGTACGGAAACAAACAGAACTGTCATAATCCACAGGAGAACAAAGGCCGATCATTTTCTGCCCGAACTGAACGTTTCTTTGCAAAGTCCCATGACTCACCAAGTAGAAAATAATCCAGATGATTCTGTTTATTGTTATATTGGTTAATTTTCCTTATTTCAAAATTGTCCTTTATCTCAGTAAGACTCCTAATAATGCAAATGTCATTCAGCTTTATTCAGATAAACCATGTAAAGTGCACAGGTTTGGCACGGAAGTGCTCCTTTCCACCCAAAAATTAATTCTGAATTTGTATAATATTCTCTGTGAACAGACAATGTTTTTATTAGCTTCATAGAATGCACCTCTCCTCTACAGAAAAGATGGTTACCACCAGCACAAGAGATTATATGGGATAGAGTTAAATCTAACATTCAAAACATTAATGAGTATTTCTACATATTAACATCCATACCAAGCTTAGAGTTACTTAGAGTACTATTTGGATCACAGACCACTATTGAATGCTATGGCAAAGAAACTATATAAGCAATGATAATTACCACTTAAAAATAGTTAACAATGTGAATTGGAAGATTTAATGTGTTTTCTTCTTTTAATGTACAGCCCCGTTCCCAGAATTTCACTGGACCATGTGAACAGACCAACTGTCACAGTTGTCTATCACGACTGAATTAGATGAAGACAAACAATACAGGCTTTGTGGTTCGACTGAAGCAGCAGCCTCAAAAGTTTCCATTTCTCATCTGAGGGCACTGTGGGAGCATTGTCTTCCCCCTTTCTGAAAAGAGAATGGAACAATTACGTTACTGAAATTCCTCCGCAGTGGGTCTGAAAGACTGTTTATGTCCAGCCAGGGAGACAGGGAAAACTAAAAGCAGGGATTTCATGACATCAGGTGGGGGCAGTTTCAGGGTATATACTTCAGTGACATAATGGTCCCGATTCTTCTCTTTTAGGGGAAAGCCAGTGCTGGAAGATTTACTAGCAATGGAGGAAATGGCAATAAAAATGCAGAGTTAAATGCAGTGGTAAAATTATTAACTTGAAACAAAGTTTTGCAACTGGATTTCTGAATCAATCAGGTAATTGATTCTAATGTGGAGAGCATAGCAGTAAACTAGAAAGGAACGCATACCAGTCACAGAGAATTTTTTACCATTTACTACTTTAGAGGCCCTACCAAGTGAAGTGCTGAGTATGCAGCTCTCATGGGAGACAGGTGGGCTCAGGAAAGAGAAAGCAATCACCCGATTTGTCCCTCCTACTAGCAGTAATATTCTTATTCATTAGCAGCAGAGATAAATCAGTACTTCGTTTCATCCAAACACATATTCATGTTTCAGCATAACATTTGAAAAACAGCTGCTCAGGTTGCCCCAGTGCTCTGGTTCAGAAGCGGTAGGTATGAGGGTGCCAAACCATCTCATTCTGTTGTACCAATAATCTCATCTTTTCCTGAGGTACTGATTATAGCTCAGTAGGCAAACACAAAAAAATCTGTAAGTGCGTGCTCAGGTACAAATGGTCACCTGGGGCTACGATTGCTTGCAAGAAGAGTCAACACATCTCTGGAGAGTCCCACTCTTTTTCTTACAGAAGAATGGATTGTAGAGGCTGCCAGTTACCAGCAGTTCTGTTAAGAAGTCAGCTTCTACCCATGAGACAATCTGTGCCATGATTTCCATGTGTCCCCTGGTTATCATCCAATATCCTCAAAAGGTCATGATGTCTGGCAGCAGGACCATTTGATGGTCAACTTGAAGAACTTTCTACCAGCTGCCTTCTAAGGGAGGCTGTAAGCCCTTCGCAGAGCAGGTGGGTTTAACCACAGTTACAGTTTATGTAATAGCACAGAGGATTCCTAGTTCTTCCTGGGGTTTGATATAAACATGTAACATAAAAACCCCATGTAATAATAACAACTTATTCTCCATCTCTGGGAAAATTTTTAGCATGTTTTTCAGTGGGCTACTGATACAAGGGTGCAGGGACCAACCCCTGCCCTGAAGTGGACAGGTTGCTCTCACATGGACAGGAGATACTGGATCAGGAATCTCAAGAGAAGCCAAAACCTTTGTGTTCTTAAGGTTCTGTATAGGCAAACAAATGCTGTGATACAGCGACACTTTCTCAATCTCAATTAGTGCTAAACTCATTAACAAAACTGTTTTATACACTGCAGTGAGTAGTATCTCTCTTCTTTCTTGGATAATCCCTAGTGTGATGTAAGGGTGATTGAGTATCTAATTACTCCTTAATTGAATGCACATTTTGTACATTTTTCACTAGTTCAAGCCTAATGTTTTTGGTCCAAAAAACAAAGTCAGTGAAATTAAGTTGAACGGGGATTTGGGCAGCTATTGTGTTAATGGGTTACTTTTGGAAAGGAGCCTAATTACAAGCCAGTCTGAAGATTTCAGTTTTTTGTTATAGAAATACTTAAATTATTGTCTGACAAAAGACTGATTATATATATTGGTAGTGTTGTTACTCATGTTTACCCATATTTTTACATATTCTTGCTTAAGAGTAATATTTCTACCTTTCTAAATTAATAGCACTATTTCATAATATATGTGGTCAACTAACACACTATTCAGGCTAAAGCTTTATGTAGATATGAAGATACCTGCTTCTCATACTCTTTTGAAAAGTTTTCAGAAATTTAATATTTGAGCTACAATTACACAAACGGGCATGTTTATTATAATCAGAAAATCACCTAGATGTCTTGCTTCTTTATAAATTACATTTCTGCCTCTAAAATTTGCTTTGCTTGGGTTGAGTCCTACAAATAAATAGAGTCCCACTGCTTCTGGTAGAGTCCTTTACAGATCAGAAAACCATCCCCAAATAAAAACTTTCAAGATCAGTGCCATGAAGTGTAAATACCTGGGAAATCTGAGAGCTGTTATCACAATGCCCATGGTTTATAAAAAATAAATATTAACAAATATTATTGAAAATTCAGAAATCATTCTCAGACTGTAAAAAACACATTATGTTTCCAAGAATATTTATTTCTAATTCTTTCATACAATTTTTTTTCATATACTTTTTATATATATATTCATTTTTTACTTGGATTCCTCATGGAGAATAAATTTTCCCGTGCAAAACTGGGATAAATGCAAGACTGCAACTTTATCTCAGAAACAAGGAGCAGTGGCAGGAGCAAAGACAGGGCCAAGCTGGTATACTTTTAAGAACCAAAGGTTCCCATGTTCCCGTAGTAATAGACAGAAAACATTTAAAAGAGAAGATATAAGAAAACTTCAGTGAAAAGGATTATTTTTCATAGTCTTTCAGAAGTGTTGAGAAAGTGCAAATAAACGGACTATGGAGAAATGAAATAGGATGGCCACGATAATCTATCTGATAGGAAGGAAATAAGATACCCCACTGCAGCAGCCTTAGGTCAAGATCACAATATCAAAAACTTTCTTCTGCTACTTAAAAGTAGTCAATCTGCTTTCCGGAGAGCTTTTCCACTTCTTTTGTCTTACCATATTCCTTACCATTATTGTCTCACACAATGTCTCTATTTTTTTTCCTTATAGAAGCAACTTGCCTTCTCCTCCTTAACACTAGGTTAAACCAAAAAGTTTAAGAGCTTGAAAAAAATCAAAGGACATGGGTAGCAAAACCACTTTAACGCTGACTACACATTACCATTACTCTACACCTTCCTAAAAACAGCACCTGAAAGTATGGTCGGGCATGGATTCAGAGCGTCTCACGAAAGAGAACTGCCTGCCTTATGAATCCTTATCTTTCCTGAAACGCTTTGCTTTCCTTCCATGAAAAGGTCACAATTTATTGAGTCTACATCTAGTTCTATGAACATGAATAACAACATCTAGCTAACTAAAGTGTACCTTTGTTTCTCTTGAGCTCTGAAGATGCATAAAAATCTTTTAAAAATTACAGTAAGTTTTACTTTGCAGCACCGTTTTGTCGTAAACTGTGGTGTTCATCATAAAACACTGCTAACCGCAATCACTGTTGGTATTCTCTTCCTTGAGTGACAATTATCAATTGCAAAATCATTTTCAGTAACACAAATAACTTGATCAATTTTGTTTGCTATTTATTTTCAAAACACTGCTGTCTGCTTAGCAAGAGTTTGTTTGCATACTTTAATTGCATTGTTTTCATTTATATGAAAGAATTAGAATCACAAATTCCACAACTATCTGGATCTTCAATTCCAATGTTCTGCTTAAAAATCTCTGAGTGATTTCATCTAGGTAAAACAGAGTACACTCCCAATGTCTCACATGTATAACATTGCCAAAGAAGGAACGCATGTTGTAGGCTTTCCTCTCTGTCTGTGGTCAGACACATGTACATGTATGTCCTTCTAATATCCTTGCCATTTGAGAGTTGTTACGTTACTACTTTTTACTCATACTAATCTATAGTCTCTGTATTTTAAAAAGCAGGTATAGTTTTATCAAACATGACTTAATCTTCCTACCACTTTGCCTCACCAATAATTTGCAGCATTTTCCCCATATGTGAAAATAACACGGCAAAGTTTCAATGTGTGTTCAGACTCCAGCGTTTGTGTTGAAATTGCCAATAAACATGCTGTGAGGGTGTTTCTTACGACACGCACTCCCAGCTACCTTATCACTTCCCAAGCAGCACTGTATAAACCATGCATGGTTTATGGTAAGTAGCTGGAAATTATATTCTCAAAATGCTTTTCATAAAATGCTGTTGATATCAGTGCATTGTGGATAGTAAAGCATGTGTGATGCTGACTGATAGAGTCATAGGTCAAGAAATTTGGGAGCCCTTGTCAGCACGAAGTATCTTATTTGAAGTGTAAGCAGCAGTCTGATTCCTAGGCTACCTTATGATTTTTTTAGCTCTGAAAAGGAAACACAGTGTTTTGTTTCTTCTTTGCTGCTTCTTTACATGCTAAGGGATTTTGACCATTTTCCATTCCTCGACCAATACTTCTGTATTTCTAAGAAAAGCTCAGTAAAGGATTGAACAATGACAATTCCAGTATGGTACTCATTCTGGAAACACATACAACCCAAAATGTTTTTCTTCCTTAGTTAGGGCTTGACCACTCCCTATACTGATGCTTTGGCCTGAACGCAGCGTATGTTCCTGCTACAGCAGTGACCAGTCTATGACTTTTGGGCTAACTGCAGCTACCAAATCCCTGAACTGTGGCTCCTATGTGTCACACAAGCAACAAAGGTGTTTGCTACTCACTAATTTGAATCCTCAGCAGTGGGAAAACAAGTTAGGCTGACATTACAGGATTCACTTACAATCTCAGTGCATATCCCATTCCCTGCTATTACAATGAAGCAATAGGAAGCAACCTGAGAAGGCACTATCTTTCAGCCATTCCTGAAGCTCTTGGTCCCTGAACGCTCCAAAAGTTTTGGTTTGTTTCCAGTAGGACTCCAATTATGGTGTGTAGCTCACAAGCCAAAGGTGTTTGGCCCTCTCTCCTACAGTCACACACTCAAATGTAAGTACATTCTCAAGTACTCTGAAGTGGCAGCGGAGTGTTGGGCACTATACATAAGCTTTTAAAAACAGGAGAACAATAGTCAGCTTTGCTGATAGCATGAAGTTGAGTTTCTTTCAAAGACTGAAACTTAACTATTAAACCAACCACAAAAAGCACAAAAGCTGAACTGATAGAGACAAACAATGACCGATGAAAACACACTTGCTGAGAAGCAACACAAATACTTGTATTTCATCAAATCTAGGAAATTAGTGTTTGTGTTTCTAACGAACTAGTGTTGATAATCTTTGTGGTTTTTTTAAACCAGGAAAAAGAGAAGAATGGTCATAGTAGTCTAATGATGTATGGCTGCTGACAGCTCACTCAAGCTCTGGATCTCCACAACAGGAAAGCACATAATCCCCAAGTGTTGGAACTTCCGCAGAGCAACTTGTTTGTGAATGCCAGGAACTACAAAGGCTACTAGTAAACTAAAAGTAAAGACACATACTGATTGGTAAAGTAAACCTCACTCAAAAGCGAAGTTCACTGAGATCTGCTTAGGCAAAGAACTACAGACCATAGCGTTGTGCCACTCTTACCTCCATTTCTCAAAGGCAAGGCACAGCTCCATAACTCATTCTGTATTTGAATGTCCCTTCATATTCTATAATCTACTGTTACCATACAATGTGCAATGCCACAAAGAGGGGAGTACACCGCTGCCTGTTTAGCACTAGCTCATTCCCACTGGCAACACCGATTCCCTGTTTAATGTCCTACAGAAAGGGCAGCATAGTTTTGCTGCCACAAGAGCAGCTCAGCAGCTTCAAAATCAAGTAATCTGCACTATCCACTCACTATATGCACCGGATACAGTCACTCTTCTTACTGTGAAACAAATGCTGTGCCAATTTCTGTTTGTCTGCTCAGACCTCTCAATATCATGCAGACAGTCTCTGCAGTATCAGGCATGCAGTCGCTACTTCTCCCACCCTAAATTACTCCTTCCTGCTCCTCAGGCCCAGCACAACCTTGATATTTTAATGATGTCATTTATTTTTTTTTCCTCTAATCTTGAATGTACAACTAGGAAAATGGCAATTATATTAAGAATGGGTTTTAATCCAAATTAATTTCTGCTGTCATAATTTACAGGACATTGTATAAACTTGCAGCTACTGACAATCTGAGGTCTACCAAAGATGTGTGTATATGCATGAATGCATACATGCATTTGTGTATATAAAAAGTGATGCTCTTTCAGGAGTTTCTGAATCAGTCACCAAAAAATGTTCAGGAGAACGGGAGTAATGCAGATAGGTAGATGGAGTAGGTATAAACCATCATCACACTTGGAGGACAATTCTTCCTTTACGGTTACAAAATACACTGTGCTGTGTCTGGGATGTGCACTTTTGAGACAACAGATTGAAGACAAAATTCTTTAGTTTATTGGTTATGCTCAGTGGAAAGTAAATAAAAGCTTATCACTTTCATAAGAAAATATTCTTTCAATATAACTTTACCAAGTTATTTTTTGAGACCAAGGTCTTACTGCCCACTATTAAAAGAATCTCATTGATTTCAGTGACTTCTGTACCAGCCACTTATTTGACTTCCTCTTAGTAAACAGGAGCAGTGCCATTTAACTATCCTACACATGAAATCGTGCTTATACACTCTGGTTTATAAAGGGATGAAGACATGTAGGCATGTCATACTGAATTCAGTATTATCATCAATTCAAGTTGATATTCAAGTGCTTGAAATCAGACATCTTGCTCATTCACAGATAAAGCTGTTCCACTCATGTACTAGAGGAGAAAGGCATGCCTATCAAATCAGTTACATATAAAGCAACGAGGATTAAAGAGAGGGTAATAAATCCACTAGAAACCACAAATGATCCTGTCTTCAGTGAAGAATATGCTACTGAAGAAGTACTTATCCATTAGGCAAAATGGCAAGCCCTAAACTAAAATAGCCTGCTGGTATAATAACAATTCACATGTTTAAAAATAGTGAGTCCGAACTCAAATTGCCAAAAAACTAGCCTTGAATAAAACGGGTGATTTGAGTTTTTTCTTACTTGAATTCCAGGAGTGGTAGGACATTTCATGTCTTCATTGTTAAGCTTTGCCGTGTAACAGTAAGAATTACAAATCCTTTTTCCAAGATCACCTGAGATGATAAAGAAATACCCCAGTGCCCATAGCAAGGACTCCGAGTCAAGTATGAAGTATCAAAAAACCTAGTGATAACACTGAGGAAGTCACAATATTATCCTTTCTCTCTTTGTTTCAGAAAAGGATCTGAGCATCCTGGTCAACAAGAAGTTGAACATGAGCCAGTAACGCACCCATGTGATAAAGAACGCCAGCAGCCCCCTGGGCTGCACTAGGAAGAGCACTGACACCAGGTGGAGGGAGATGATCCTTCACTTCTACTCAGCACTGATGAAACATTTGGAGTACTGGGTCTAGTTCTGGATTCCTCAATTCAAAAGAAACATGGATGTATTGGAAGTGAGCCCGGCAACAGGCCACAAAGATGATTAAGGGATTGGAGCACCTATCATAGAAGGACAGGCTGAGAGAGCTGCAACTGTTTAGCCTCAAGAACAGAGGTTTAAAGAGGGATCTTATCAATGTGTATAAATACTTTATGAGAAGAAGTATGGAAGATGGCACTAGACTCTTCAGTGGTATCCACTGAAAGAAGAAGAGGTGATGGGTACAAATTCAAATACAGGAAATTTCATTCACAATTAAGAAAAAAAACTTTTTCCCTGCAAGGGTGGTCAAACAGAGGCATGGGCTGCTCAAAGAGGTTGTGGAGTTTTCATCCTTACGATATTCAAAACCCAGCTGGACACAGCCCTGAGCAACCTGCTGTAGAAAGCTCCTATGAGCAGAGGATTGGACTAGTAGATCTCCAGAAGCACTTTCCAACCACAACTATTCTGTGATTCTATTGTTCTTCACTGTCTAAAACTGAACTAAATTTTTTCATCTTTCACGTCTGAAAGCAAATCCATACTGAGCTTTCCCTCCAAATTCCTTAACACCTGACTGGTTCTATCACTACTGGATATGGCTTGAAGAGGTTAGAAATAAGAACAAAACTGGCTTTTTCAAAGAAAACATATGTGAAATCTTTGGCAACTAAAGGAGAGAAAGGATGTAAAGGCTGTTCTCTAAGGGATGTATTTAAGAAACACCCAATAACAGAGTCCAAAGACTTATTAACCCCAGGCTAGGGTTAGGAGAAAGATGCATTTTCAGCAGAAAAGTACAGTGAAAAGAGGTGAACTAGATGGCAACAAACTTATTCTAAAGCCCATTGGGTTAAAGAGAGCAGTGAAGCTACGAAGTTCTACCTGGTTTGTCTTCCTGAAGGCTCCCTTTAGCACCTGGCCAAATGTTGTTCTAGAACTGCACGGGGGGTATTTTGAGATCTGGGCTTTCCCATTCGATCATAAGCCACAAAGGGTGCGGTTCCATCAAGGTTTCAAGCAAGGCTGAAGAGTAGATGTCCTGAAGATCTGTGAGCACGGCATGCATAGGGCCTGCATTCTGACTAGTCACAACCTTTCAAGCAACCTCTTTCTACTCCTGTATATACAACACTTATGGAAATATGCATCTCCTCCTTTCACTGACAGAGTGACAAAGTCATGGAAAACTAATGTTCCTCAACATTCTTCAAGTGGCTGCACCACATTGGCTTGGAATGGAAAAAAATATTGAAAACTCTACTGAGAGGAGTTCCAGCAGCCTTGACAGAGGGAAATTGTGTCAGAAAAGAAGTCCACCAGTGTGTTTGTAACTGTAATATCCAAGATATGCCAGAGATTTAAAATAAAAGGCAATTCCCTCTTTGAAGGAAGAAATGCTCCCCCCTGGATCACTTTGTAGATGCTACCCTGCAAACTATTACCTCCCCATCTGTTACTGAGTCTTCATAGCAATACTCAGCTGATGTCAGCAGTCCCAGCTTAAGGACTATTACTCATTCCTATGAATGAGGGAAGGTGTCTTTTCTGAGGATGTCTGTGGTCTGTGAGGAGCTACTGTTCCTCAACACCTTCCTCCTGGAGAGAACTGAACTGTGTAAGGAAATCAGTACAAAGTAGGTAGGATTGTTTTCTTCCCTTTCTTCCTCTTTCCATAGAAGAAAGGTGATCAAAGCCACACAATTTCTTTTTACACTTCACATATCTAGTTTCCAGCTCCTCAGAGACAAACTCAATAGCAAGAACATATTGTGAACCCTTGATTGGTTCAGTGCTATTTGGACCAATGCATCCAAAATTAAAAAGAAGACCTGGCCAAATGAATTTCTGATAAAAAATTCAATCAGGTGTAGAGAGTCAAGTGACATTTCTTCTGTGGGCTACACAATGCCAGGAGTCACAGTTCTTTCTCAGTGCTTGAGAGTCCATAATTAGCATAGCCCTATAGTGAGGACTACCATTTTACATTAAAAATTCCATCATTTGGGAATTAAAACTGCAGATTATTTTTGAAGTATGGCCAAGATAAATCTTATTATTTAAAACAAATCTTTATAAGTATTGACAAATGTAATAAAAATTCAAACATGAAAGCAAAAGGAAAATTTTTACATTTCAATGACAGCATTGTAAAGGAAACTCTTTCATGCTTAAAATTCAAACTCAGCATGTCAAGTAATTTCACTGGTACAGACTTGAATTACCTGCACTGGCCTGAGGGCATTATTCACTCTCTGAGAAAAACCATATTTTAATATTGCTGTGATTTTGCCAAGTAATTTTTAAGCAGAAGCCAGGATGAATTTGCAACATCCATTTCAAGATTAAAGTGATGACATTTGGTGACTGCAGAGAACCATGTAATTGAGAATTGGATTTAGGGATGTGCCCAAAACTAAATATGGGAATGAGAAAACAATATTAATAAAAAGATCAATGTTTTGCTTTCTTTAACTTCTGAGACGTGGATATCAAATAGAGTTATAAAATACAAATAAAGACTCACTTCAAAAATGTGTAGATGCATACGCTATATTGAACGCTTACACTATATGGAAGGACCATTACATTGTTGGCCACTGCCCCAGCCCATTTAATAATTTCTGTCACATGCAGGAGGAAAGATAATTTTCCCACTTGGTATGAATGGATTCATTTTCAGAAGCACTGAATTATTTTTAGGGATTTTTTAGGGATTATCTGCTGCTTGATCATTTGTTAACTTCATATGAAGCTGGGGGCTGGACCCGCACAGAGCATGCTCTGAAGTGGCTTAACTCCTCAAAACTGAACTAAGAAGTTCTATCATTGACCTACATATGGCAAGCATTTGATGTACAAATAAGTGTCCTTCCCCAAAAGTGTATAGCAAAAATCTTTCAGCAGCACGCTTCCAGGTGAAACTCTGGATGAATTGGTTCTCTTGTGAGCATACGGCTTTAAAGAAATGTGCAGATAGAAAAACTGATGCTTTTATATAATGGATTCTACTAGTAAAATAGGGTAATGGGGAATACCCAATGTTTCTATTATTTAAATAAAGTTTATTGTAGGGTAGTAGATGAAAATTTGTAATATGTTAAAAAGTGGTAGGACTTACTAAAGAAAACAAGTGAACAGACTCATTCCTTTCTTGAAGACAATTCAGATTAGCTGTCTTACGATTTGTATTAAGGTTGGGCCACTTCATTACAAAACCAACCATGAATGTTGGTGTCTGGACTCACTACTTTCAATGTACCTAGTTGTCTTAATGCAAATTTTCTTTAACTCTCTAAGAATCTCATTACCAGGTTTTTCGTTATAGCAAAACATTGATTAATGAAGTATAATGAGGTTTAGGAGTTAACTGTTGAGCGTTGAGGGAATTTATCTTGCAACTGATAAAGGCTAGAGGAACATGATGTGGGAGGTTTTAACAACTGAAGCGGGGATAATGCATGTTCATGTGTGTATTAGCTCTTATGCATTGAATCCAATAGCATCCTTAAATTCTTGTTCTGTGAGCCAATAAAGGTTGAAAACATTACTGAGGACAAGAAGCAGCAACTACTTTGATGAAGTTAATTAGTTTCCTCCTGTATCTTCACTGGCTTTGCCCAAGATTCAGTCTTGTTGGGAAAGAAATGCATTGTAAAGCAGGGAGAAGACATAAAAACAAAACAAAAAAAAGCCTCCTTTGAGAATTAAAGACCTCCTTCCAGAACTACGACCTTGGTTTTTAACAGGTAACACTAGAAAAATTCATCAATGACTGGTGTAAAAATATGGTAAGAAATCAACCAGTGAACCTCAGTAAGTGGAGAAACCTACCACATAACCTAGGTATACTGTGCTGTTGATCAGTGCAGCAGGAGAAATTTAAAGCTACAAGAAGTAACTGCCATCTAACTGTGCATGATTCACTGCCTAATGAAGTCAAAGCAAATACTTCAATTCACTAAATCACATATTAGATTCCAGCCACTGAAGAACGTAAGAGTAACCAAACTGTTCCAGCCACTGAAGAACCAATAGTAATCAAAATATTATACTACAGGATAAAATAAAACAGTACAGTGACAAAATTTACCATTGTGACAATACATCATAACATTAGCTGAAACGAACTCAGTGTGTTTTTTCCTTTAGTTAAATCTCCCCTATGAAAATTATTTCAATGTTTTGATTGTTCCGCTAAGCTTTTACTTACCTGAATAAAGATTCGGTTTTGTTGCTCTTCCTCTTCAGCTACTGAAATGCAGCCCTGATGACTCTATCGCTAAGTGGCTGAGTTGGTCTGAAGTTATCTCCCAGGATTCCATCACAGCCCTCTAAAAGTTCTGCACCTTTAACATGTGTCCTCAGTCTACGAAATTCCTCTATCTGAAAGGCAGAAAAACAGACATGAAGAAGCTGAGATAAATCCATTCTTCACTGTGGGACTAATGATCAAAGTCAGCCTTGTCCAGCCTCTCCTGCAGCTTTGAAACTTTGAGAGTTCAGGTACCATATACTAAGGTCAATATACATCATTAATAACATTTAAAAATAGTTGTCAGCACTGTCAAAACATTTAACATAATAGAGAAAAATAAGAACTTTTATGCACATAGTTTGGCAAACTTACCCTTTTTCATAACTTCTTTCGGGATCTATAACCTTCGTAGCCATCTCACCGTTGTGACATGAAAGTAATCATTCTGGTCTTCTTCAGACAAGTGCATTTCAGGAATAACTTGGTCAACTATAAATTGTTCTGAATTTTTTCCAGTGATTTATTTATTGCTTGAAATTTTCACTTTATTTAAATAAAAATTATTTTCTAAACCAGGAAAATTCTGAACAGACTCTTAGCTTTAGAGAAAGTCCGTTGATATTTTATGTGGAAAAACATGGGTTTTCACATCAAAAAAAAATATCACTTAAAAATTTCTGTAGATGTAGGTGATAAGCGTACTTAGAAAATCAAATACATTCAAAAATCAATATAAAGCATTTCAATTGGTCAAAAAAAATATGTTTCTGGTTTATACACTCTTTTTAGGTTTTTCTAAATCTAATCTAGTGTAGGGAAGAATGTGAGCAGCTTCCATCTCCATCCCTGGTATAAGCATCAAACTCTGTGCGATAAGAAACTAAGAAATTCAGTGCATATCTCAGCAACATTATACCTTATTGTTCGACAGCACTGTTGTTAAGAGTCTGGATTTTAGATAAGTAGTTACAAATACTAAGAAAAAATGTGTTTGTTTCTGCTTTGGCACATTCACAAGCTATTTTAGCTGGATATAGCAAACTTACTCGAAGGCTGACTCTCCTAGCCTTAGCCTTTGTACTTGTACTGACTCTGTGATGCCTCACTACCCAGCTCAGCTGTAACTTGAAACTGAAGCTACACAGAAAGCAAAATGGAGCCTGAAGTATTTAATCATTTTATAATCTAAAAAATGATAGAGTGAATTTCTCCATGAAAAACACCCTATTACAGTGAGAATGCAAGTGTGATTCCAGAATTAAAAGAAATGAGATACTAAACAGCAGGTAACGGCATTTTTATTCTTATATTGCCTGCAGAGAATACATCCTTACTGCAACCTTGAAGACAACTGCCTTCATTGTTGTTTTCCACTCTACAGCAGAATTGATACAGATTTATTTACTTGATTTAGAGGCTAGCTCTGCTCTGCTGTATTTTCCTCTAAAAACAGCGTGCTTAGAAATCAACACTCAGCTTCTTGCAGCTGAGATACAAGGCAACAGCTCAGACTGAAAAGATGAAAAGCAGAATAGACTGTAAAGCTTCTTGAAGGTGCTTTTAGAGGCAGAACTGTGTTTTGGAAGATTTTGGTTGGTTGGTTGGTTAAAGCAAAATTAAAACAAACTCACCACAGGCTTCAAACTGAAAAAGTCTTCAGCAGTCAAGTGCTGCTAAACCACTGAATGAGTTTTGTAAAGTTACACCCTTTCACCGCCTGAATCGACTCCAGAAAGTCTGAAATAATTGTAGTTTAGGAACGGGCATTTTACAAGAACGCGGCTTTTGTTTTATCGTTTGAGAATGGGAGACTTGAAACAAACACAGATGAAGGAGAGGGAAGAGCAGACTCTCTGCAAAGCTGGCATTTGTGAGCTGTCTTCTACAATAACTACAAATGCTCTGTCCCAATCTCCACAGTGAAATCTTTCTCTGGTAGATACTCCTCACAAAGCAGCTTCCAGTTTCTTCAGTCATGAAAGTAGGACTGAGCTGATCCCTGCACCAGCTCTTTAGTCTTCAGGGAAGTCAAGAACTGTAGTCCTGCTGCGAGGAAGAATTGCTTCTGAGCCCACCAGCCTCCTTGTTCGGTTTCTCATATCACGGTTCAGACCCCTGTGACTGAGACTCTCTATTTACACAGTGGTCTGCCTCACTCTTGAGAAGCAGTTGTCAGAAAAGGACACTAGCTGTGCTCACATTACTTTTTGTATTAAATTTCCATGTGATAAGGCAATAATATGTGTGCCCCACTTATCTTGCTTCCTCTAATATGGAACCATTTACTGTCTCCTCCCAACGCTTCACAAGCCATTGCTGTGAAATAAATCCTGTAGGTCTGCTGAGGAAATAGGTATTTCAGAAGCACATGGCTAAGCCCCCTTGGATATTCACACACTTTCAACAGGAATAGACATTTATAAAAGCTTTTCTCATGCCCAGAAGACACTAAGGATGACCCAGGCCTGTTCACACCAAAATTCAGGATCCAATTATAATCAGTGAAAGGGTAAATACATAACGTTAGCATTTCTACTGAGTAAAAACAAAGTTAGTTTATATTTTGTAGAATTTTGAAAGAATGTTTTTACCACTTCCCTGTTTTCAGATCCTGAATACTGCTTTCTTCTATTTCTCTTAAAAATTTGCAGAAGAACAGAACACACAAAACAAAGAATTTGCATGTTTTCTCTACAAACATTTTTCTATGAGGAACAGAAGCATTATCCTTCTGTTTGAAAATTTCACATGCCTCCACTGCACCTTCCAAGAACACAGACCTGTTTCCCAGTGAACAGAATACCGTGAACCTCTCAGAGTGCTTTATTTCACAAAATACATAAATTTTGCACAATTTCCACTTCAGCTCCATATGCTCATTACTATTTCTGTCTTGATTTTGAATGAGGTAGACAAAAGGACTAGAGACCTCACCATTCAATACAAAACCAGTTAACTCTGACAATGAGTACAGAAGAACGACAGCTCCTTGCTGCATCACTGTTTAAAATTCCTACTCTGAGTGGCTTAGATAATTTACTTGTTCTGGGCTTCAGTGAGCCACAAAGTACATTATTCATAAATGTCCAATTTTTAACAATATAGTGGAGAGAAGCATGAGTAAGTCTTTTTCAATTATTTTCTGCTTTTTACTGGCCCAACAGGAGAGAGTTTTCTATTTTCTCCCATTGCATTTCAGCAGTGTACATGCACGAGTGAGGTATCTCACAAAAGCAGTCAACACAGTTTTTTCTGGGCTATATATTTCAACCTAAGACAAGTGAGGATGATAAAAACCACAAAAGGAGGGCAGAAATATGCAAAAAGAACACTCCAGGGTGCAGCTTTCCAAACAAGCTCCTTTCCACTGAGGTCAGTAATAAAACTCCCAAGAATGAAAGCCCTTACTCTCCAGGGGAGAAGAGTCATCTGCACACTTTATCCAGACTCACAGAACGACCCAGGAAGGAATCGGCTCTCTGATGGAAGTGAAGCCTCATGTCAAAGAAAATTAATCCAGTGAGGAAACGGCGCTGGACTCCAGGAAAACACACTCTGATGCTTGCTGTTTTGCTACTCATATAACCAACATGATCAGATCCCAGCCGCTGAAGTGAGGCGCAAAAGGGGATGAATGTCTTTTCACTTAATATTGACTTAGATTCGTAGCAAACCGACTCATCAGCTGAACTTATACTATCTATAAATGTCTTCAGGAGAAACAGAAAAAGGTTGTCTACTTTGCAATGGTCAGCCCATTATGCTTATACCAAAAGAGTTACTTCTCCATTGTTTCAAAATAAGCAAATGTGAAAATATAGAGATTTGACCACGAACTAGAATTGCGATTTTATTCTTTTTTCCCCCTTATAACCCAGATTGTTAAGCTAATCAATATTGCTATATTAATTACAGAAAATGAGAATGTGAATGAGTCTCTTGTCTCCAATATATTAACTAGCTTCATCAGAGGAAGTTAATAAAACCTATTCCATATCAGAGTGCATTGTTCTTTATTGTTACTTGTTATTGACACACAGAAGTTGATTATTTTATGGCCTGAAAAATGAAACTAGAAAGCATTGAATTTGTCTCTTACTGGCTATAACCACAGATGCTATTAACATTTATATAAATCTCTTGAAGTTTCACAAGCTGTGTTCATCAGTATCCCACAGAAGAAAGTTCTATAAGTTAATGACACATGTAAAAATAATGTATTTAAATCCATTAGAAATGCATTTTCACTGATATCTATGCTTTAATACTACAAGCAGGCTTAATAAAATTAAATGCCTTTACCAGCCTTCCATGGATGATTCAGAATGGTATATGCTATACTACATCCTCCTATTTCCCATAGACAAAAGCCCTTGCATTTCTAATCTCTCCTTAAACAAAATCTCTCATAGGCACTCATGCCCACACGCACAAAAGAAGACAGATACTTAATTGCAGCCAAAATGCTAATTACAACGTAAAATCTTGCAAAATCTATAGGAAAATATTCTGGCACCCCCAAAATCTTATTTTGGGCATCCTGGAGAACTCTCAGTCCCTTTTAACTTTAGAATCCCAGAATCACCGTCTCTCACCTACTTGTCCCCATGTTTATTTTCAACTGACATCTGAAAGCAGTATCTGATGAAAGTAAAATTTTTATCCCACCTTGGCAAAAGTCCTTCATATTCTTAATAAGTCTTTTCTGCACAACCCCAACTTTAATGCTGCTGCATTCATAACTAGCAGTGAGGACTTTTTTTCTAATTGATGCTGATCTATGACGAGTACAAAGTATTGTAGATCATCTTGGCGTAAGTCCATTCCAATCTCTCACTCTGCTCCAGTGCCATGTCTCACCTGCATACTGTGTCAGTGGCAGGGAAAAAGCCCCTCCAACGGACTTCTACGCCCTTCATCACTGCAATGTTCTTGTAGGATTGGGTTTATACCAATTAAAGTAATGCAGCAGCACAAACCACCTACTACTCCCCACCTAAAGGAGGCCATGGTTATGAATCACACTCTTTTCCGAGGCACTATGGGTCACTCTCTTCCCCAGGCACAATATTCTGTTCTGGAGACTTATCCCCTTCACACCACATTCCAAAACCTTGTTTTCTTGTGGTAAATGAGTACATAATAATATTAACTTAAGTTGAATTTCTCTGCTTAATTCCTCTTTCATTCACCCTCTCACCGTCTCCCACCATATGTCGATGGCTTGAACTGTGCCCTCCTCTGTGCATTGACTGGATTAAAAGGGAGTAGAGACTGCAAAATCTGCAACTAGCATGAAATAAAATACTATACAATGTCTCAGTGTAATAGCTACGGTCTTTATACTTCTGATTAAGTCCTCTTATTTGTCCCTATTATATCTGGACAATTAGCTGCCAAGTTACAAAATGCACTCTGTCTTTAAAAGCTATTCTGAATCTAGTGATGCCAACAGAGTTCTGTTTCCATTTACTCAGTAGTGAGCAGCCATAAGACTTACCCTTTTATAAGCAAATACATACCAGATTCATGATGGGATACATTTAAGATGCAGCTACCATACAAATAAACTTATTGGGAGCTACTGCTTTTATCCTATGACTAGAACTAGAATTCAATTTTCCTATGAAAAGAAAGACTGCCAATTTCAAATTGTTAAAATTGCTAAAATATTGTGCTTACTAGCAAAATTTTAGATTATTAAAGCTGAAAATATTTACATCTGAATTTATCACCTTTTATACTTTTTCCCTTCTGTTTGCACATCCTCCAGAGTAGGCAATGAAAACTAACACATTCAGCTTCAGGGATTCTAGATAGTTTCACTTAAATTAAATCCACATTCGTCCAGCTGGGATTCACAGACTGCGGGAGAATATTCATCAGAAATTTTCATTGTTTTTACTGGGATTACTTGTAGATATATTTGAAATGTTTTCTACAGAAAGGCTCACAAGACTGTTAAGTATAATTTTAAATAAACCCACTTTAAAATACATATGTGTGAAATCAAATTTAAATAGGTAGTTTCCATTTTACATTTATTATAAAACAGAATTTAAAAAGAGCAAGGTAAGTTAAATATAGTTCAATGCAATATAGCTAGCTTGTACTATGCTAACATTTTTCATTCACCAGGACATAGTATCTCCCTGTGATTTTTTTTGTTCATTTAACATCAAAAAGCAGTGATAATTGAAAGCTTACAATTACAAAGAACTGAATTTCTTTTGCCCATTGACTTCTCTCTTTTTCTTTCACTTAAATAAAGAAATATTTTAAATGCAGATGATAAATGATAACAAGGTTTTTCATCTCTGACCTTTGCATTGCTTTCAGTGACTCAAAAGGCTTAACCTTTACTTGAAAAGCCATGTACTGATCTAATGGGATCTTCAAGGAGAACAGATACAATGCCCTGATATATTTATTTGCACGCTATAACCTTTAGCTCATAACCATATTCCAAGGTCACTTTAAGCACAGCTGTTACCTGCACTTGGGACACAGTCAAAGGATAGCGAAATAATATCCAGGTGACACCTTCACTGCAGGGTGGAATGGTTAGAGAGCCCTCGTACACCCAGTAGTCACGCAGCAAAGGATCTGAAATTAAAAGAAATGTGGAATTTTAATCACATTAAGGAAAATAATTGTGTCTTTCCAATTTTGACAGTTTATGATAGCCATGGGCTTGCTCATACAATGAAGTTAGTATGCAGTAAGCTAAGGTGTGAATTTATAACCTGCCAAGCACTGTCCGCTATTTTCTCATGTGAATGTACATGAGCTTGTGGTCACTATATTACAGTAACTTCCTCTTGCAGATGAGTATTTTAAAGATGAAAATGCCACTTTATAGACGTGAAAAATAACATATGCACAACTTAAACACAGCAACTAAATAATAACGTGGGAAATAACTCCTGGCAGTGTTAAAAGTTACAAGAGACATCCCATTTTGAAGGCAGAGGGGCTGCAGTGATCAAATTTTAACTGTCTTCTACAATTAGGATATGTCTCAAAGAAGAAGTTACTACATTTTTTAGAAAAATTCAGTGAAAACAGCTCAAGTCAAACTTTTCAGTTCACAATTCTGGTGACATATTTTTTGAGATTTGTTGGTGTCTCCTAGCTTTGGAAAAGCGAGTTGAATTTCACAGGGAAAAAAGTCAAGGTTTATTTAAGAATAAACTTATTTTAGTAAGTAAGCTTAATAAATTTATTAATAGGTTTATAAATAACTGTTAGAATAAACAGTTTCTTGTCTCTCAAGAAAATGTACAACGGTTTGTCCAAGCAGAGTTTTAACTTTACATATGTATTTGATTTTAATTATTTTAATTTTAATTCCCCAGAGATTCCAGTCACACCGCACTTCATAAGTGAGACTACACAGGGCTGCCCTTTGCTGCTATAGGTCGTACTCACAAACTACTCCCTGACACAGCTGAAGAAGTACGTATAGGAAACTGCCTCACTGTAAAAGAGGGGACAAGAAACAAACCTTGAATGGAACTGGAGATAAAGGTTTGGTTAATCATGGCATGGGGAGCTAGGAGGAAAGTTGTGACTAGCTTGACAAGGACAGGATGGGAGGTTGGAAACTGGAATAAACTTGCTTGGTTGATCTAACTTGTTACTGCCATTTCACTACTAGCTCAGAGGAATATCAGTAGAATTAAATCTTGCTAATGAAGCCTGTGATTGTCAGTGAACGGATTTTGTCTTGTTGGTGTGATTTTCTTACTCAGTTAGGGAATTACATAGCAAATTCATTGAAAGCAAGTTGCATTGTCAAACACTCAAAAGTTAAGAACTGCAAGAATTAATTCAGCCCATCCTGTGCATGCATTGTGACATCATCTTGTTACATGATCATGTATGTCTTCTCTGGAGAATCTTTCATCATTTACTTGCAAAGATAGATTATTTTCTTTTGAAAACCATCCAATAACATTTGGATTTCTCAGTACAATATGTGGTCTTTGGTCTTCTTTTTCCCATGCTGTTCAAATCCTGCTTGTTAGAAGGACCATATTTTCTCATTTTTCATATTTCTAATGCACTCGTTTCTTCAGCGTCTGAGTGCTTCACAAACAGGAAGTAATTTATCCTGCCAACATCCCAGTATGGTGAGGAAGGACAGATTACCCCCACACTTTAAAGCTGGGGAACTAAGGCACAGAGAAGTTAAGGTCAAATGCATCTATTCATTTGAGGTGTTCAATATGAGATGCTTAGAACCTGATTTCTCAGAGTAGTTAACTTTCTATAGCACTTAATGCAGTCAGAGCACTGCTCCCATTGACTTCAGTTGGAGGTGTAAGCACTCAGCACGTCTGCAAATCAGACCCCATGATCTCAAGTCGGGCACCTAGAAAATGAGGAACACATAGTTAGAGATGACTTATGAAAATTTTGGTTTATGTGACTTGATCAACATCAAACAGGAACTGTGAGGCAGGAGTCCTGTAAAAAATAACTCATGGTCATGCAATTAAAAAATGTTTTATAATGTATATGCATGAAGGGGCACAGGCAGCCTTAATTCCTGCAATTCCTAATTGCTGAGCACTTGACTTTGCAACCTAAACAATATTTTTTTGATATAATTAATATAGTTTAATGTAGACCTGGATTACTTTGCAAAATTAAAGATCTTGTCACTGTGACACAGAATTTAGCTCAGAAGGATTCCTTGCAGAAGCATTTGTCTTGTAGAGACGCATTTTTTAAAAAGTCACTTTTTTTCTATACGAAGTAGAGGAAGTGGTTGTTTCTTACTGTTTAACTTTTAGTTATATGAATTTGAATTTGCCTCCTATTGTCACTGCTCCTTGTGATGATGATATACAACTGTCATTGCATTATGGCATTGTCTTTTGATGCTGCCAAAAAGCTACCTTGCTAAGTGGGTAACCTTACACTTGCTGGTTTATGCCGAAGTAGAGGAAGATGCGCACACAGCTCCCCCTCTAGGTGGGATGATAAATCATCAACAAAGCTAGCCACAGTGTTGCCAGCAGCGCATGGACTACAGTATCACATCCCACTCTCACGACGGAAGTGTGGATTTATCATAAGCTCCCAAGGGACTTCATCCCTATCCCTGCTAGCACCACTAGGTGCAAAATGCATTACCACCTTATGGGACCCACGCTCAGGCTTGCAGTTAGGCTACGCTTTAGATCAAGATTGTCTTAGCCTCTGCGACTTAGCTAGTAATCCACCCACACAAAAGTAAGCGAAGACACCTACCTGGCAATAAAGAGTTGGGATTAAAACAGGGTATTGTTTTGGACTTTCCCTGAAAAAATGAATACAAATCAATCTAGTTTCTTATTAAAATGATGATGAAAGGAGAGGTAAAACACACTGTGTGTTGTTACAACATTAAGCCTTGAATTCCTGTACAAAGAAACCTCATTAATAGCCCCCATTTAATCATCATTGCATTTGTCCTTGCAGCTACACAAACACTTTTTTTTTTTTTTACTATTTTATAATTTACTTCTAAGGTTATCTCAGCAATTTGTTAACTTTCTGCCTTTAGTACCTGGCTTCCTTCCAGGTCCTAGCCTTGAAATTCTCCACATGAAATTCATGGGTTCCATACAAAATGAGTTTAAAAAACAAGTGAGCTTTTCCTTGACCGATGTGGATAACACTTAATAAAATAAGGCTGGTTCTAGATATTTAATGCAAGAAAATTTTATGCATGCCAAAAGTATGTTTGATGCTGACCCTCTGAAAGTCATTACTAACACACTCATGACACGGCCTTTCATGACCTTCCTCTAACTGGCTGTCCTTTCAGTAATGAACTACAGAGTTCCATACACTATTGTCTTCCCTGACACCTTCATAAACAATGAGTTTGTAATATTAAACATCATGACTGAAGTTTACCATATATCATTGGACTAAAAGAAAATTTTCAGTTCCCTTCTAATATCAGCTTCTAATTTTTCTACACTTCAGTGTCCACTGAAATGAATGGCTAATCTCTTCAGACCAATACAGAACATCTCACTAATACATCTCAAAATCCTTTAAAATCAAAGGTAAGCATAAGTATTTCTACATTATGGACAGAGACCACGAGGCAGAGAGATGTAGGTAACTTGCCCAAGGTCATTTAAGATAGCATCAACATTCTGGAGAGCACTCGTATCTCCTCAGCCCTGCTAGGCTTATTATCTGACCTTCAGGATCCCCACACATAATCCACCTGACAAGACGGCATGGTGGTTTTGCTGATTTTGCACTGCAAGTTAATATGTGTGCTTAGTTCGTCTATTCTTTTCCTCTAGAAATTAAAACCAGGTAAGTTTGGAGATGCTGCTGCTGCTGCATTCTCTAAGCATACTGTAGTGCTTGCATTCCCACTGATGTCATTATAACCACTGAAAAGGTAGTACTTGCAATCACTTACTGGTATAGAAGATCAAACCTGGCCATCAGAAAAGGAAGTCACTATAAAGACTTTATATTATCTGGAAGTACTGTAAAATGCTGAGTTTCTGATGCAGGCCACCATAATATGGCTTTCACGTGCTTTTACTATAGATGCATCTGAAACCCTGCACTTGGCTTCAGTGTTTCATATATACCCTTCGCTCGCTCTCTCTCTCCGGTCAGTGAAGGAAGCATTTCTTCAGACAATGCCTTACCTTGTACTGGATGTCCTGAAGAATTTCAGTTACAGCCTTTAGGCCTACATGCTCTTTTCCTATCTGAAATACAGCAAGCAAAGATGAGTTTCAGTACTTTGCTGTTTCTGAAACTGTGAGGCAAGACAGAGGTCAACCAGAACAGTAAGTTCTGTAGTTGTTTTTAGTTAAACTACACAACCTTGAGTTAACCAAATACACCCATACACGGCAACGCCAAACAAATCACGATCAAGTCACCAGTCAAAAGTAAATAAGGTGTAAATAGACTTTAAAGCAGAGAGAGAAACTCACAGAACAAGAGGAAGAGTCACAGTTAAGTTTGGTAAGTTTTGCCTAACCCCATTTTGCAGCATATACTGCATGTGAAGACAAATCATGCAGCATTATGGCACATAAATGCCAAGGATACAGTTTGCACTTACCAGTTTTTGTCAGAAAAGTACATGGAAAGGAACAGGGTGAACAAACACTACAGACACTTTTTAAATTTGTTCCCACAGCATTGTAAATCTGGCCCGAGGTATCTCTGGAGCTTGGGGGAGTTTTTTCCTGCCTGCAGAACACAGAATGGCTGATCCTGCTCCCAGCAGCCATCAGCACTGCCTTTACCGAACATCTTTACAGCCCAAAGTTGGGGCTTTCAAAAGAAACTCATTCTTGAAATAAGATATTCTTATTTTGTATGAATGTCGTTCACCCTGTATGCTGATTTCAGCTGCTTCTGATCTAAATCACCCAAAATCTAGCTTATACCTTCAGAACAACATCAGCAAAACGGAAGACTCAGAACAGCCTTCCACTTGATTTCTTTGCCAATGTGTACACATATGAGGTGAGGAATGAAGCGGGCATGAGTGAGAAAAGGACAGCTGGACCCTGAAAAATTCGTTCACTTTTTGTTTCTCTTGGAATAGAATGCCACAGTAGTCACTAGAAGGAAACAGCTGAATGTCAACAATAGGTAGTTTGTCATTTCTAGGAATTTAAGAGGATTTTCTTTTGTTTCAGAATGGGATTTCCATTTAAAACCTTCGAAGTGGGTAAAAGATACTGAAATCACTTCAAAGATGTTGTTTCTAAATTAATAATGACCAAGAACTATCACTTAAATCAGTGAAAATATTTTTATTGACCTTAAAATGGAATGTTTCAGAACTGTGGTGCAAAACTGTATTTCCATGCCTCTAACAGGAAAAATGGTCTCCAAATTTCCTCTCCCTCTTCCTTTAATAAACAGCATAAGTACTATTTTTCCTTGGTCAATTGTAATTACATGATGCCTTTCTTGGCTAATGAAAAAGCCCTTAGGAATGCTTAAGGAACTCTGACAAAGGTGAGAGACCAGAAATGTAAAACGTATCACTGAAGTTTCAGATTTACTTAAGAACTTATATATAACTTTCTAACTAACTTGAAGGTTACCTCTGCTGGAATTACAAGGTGACTTACGTAAGCAATTATCACACAGCCCTCTAGGATACAAAACTGAAGACTTTCTGACTTCCATTTTTAGCAGTTCTATCTGAGTGTTGGAGTTGTAACCAATGTACCTTTAAATTCAAACAGAGGTAAAGCTCAAAGGCATTCATAAACTCGTTACGGAATATGACAAATTAATAATATCACTATGAAAGAAAATCCATTTCATCTAAGCACGAACTCTAAACCTCTTCCTCCAAACCCATTTAAATAAAACAGTTTGCCATTTCTCATGAGGAGGATGAGAATCTGGTGCTCGAGGACTAAAACTGAAAATCTTCTTTATAGAGTACAGCCCTTGAAAAACCTTCAACAGCAATTAGATTATGGGGCTAACTTCCCCGCTTGCCTTACACCTTCTCCCCAACAAGCTTTAAGCCTCCTCGTTGCAGACATTTCTGAGGGTCTGCAGCAAGACTCTTTCTTCTCTGAAGAAGTAATATGACTCCACCTCATATTTTTCCTGTGTGAAGAAACACACTTGTCACTGTGTTCAGAAAAGCATGATCCTACTACCAGTTTTTGGCTGTGCCAATGGGTTAGTAGGGGTTTTTTTTAACTATTCCCTCATCTCCTCTGTATATTTCCTCAATCCCTGAACAGCAGGCCTGGCCAGGAATGGAGAAAAACACATTACAGTGGTCGTGAAGCACCTGTACCTCCTGACAGCCCTCATTCCGCCTTCAAAGCAATGGAGAGTGGATGTCTGCTTATAGCCAGATTTATGAAATCATTAAAAAGGAACGAAAACTGAAAGGAACTTATTTTCCTCAGATAAACGATAGTGCATGATAACAAGTGCAACATAGGAAACTTACCTGCACAAACAAAGCAATAATAGCTATGCCGTGCTTCTTCCCTACTGCCTCATCAATGCTGCTGTACAGTGTGGAGTTCCAGTGCATTAGATGAAGCTAAAACAAAGCAGTGCAAAGAGACCAATAGAGAAATATGTTTTGTAATTAAAAAGCACCAGCAGTTAACATCAATTAACAAAGCCTCAGCATGTGCGTGTGCATGCACGAATATACATATGTGCATGTCTATGGCTGTGCATGTGTATGTAAGTAAGTGGATTCCTATTAGGAATCTCAAGAAAAAAAAAGGTCAGCTGGAGAGAAAGTGATGTACAGCCAGTTACCAAATATCTACAACAAAGCTGTGAATAACTATGCTAATGATGTTACTGATGATTTACCAACTCCCTCACTTTGAATACTGAAATGATGTCAGCTAATGAAATTCACCAATGTTGCCTCTCAGCCAGCCAGCTCTATTCCAAGACAGGCGTACGATTATGGACTCTCCAAACACACGTTTGACTGGCTGACTGTACTATCTTAACGTCATATCACCACCCAAGATGAGTCACTCAAATGTCAGTGGTAAGAGTAGGAGAAGTGATTTCAGGAAAGGTTTATCGTAGAGAAAGTTAAGCAGAAAAAAATAGCTGGAGGACCACCTTAGGGACAGCAGTGAAAGGGATGCTGAAAAGTAAAACATGAGTCCTCAACTGCCGCCTTGTGCAAGGTAGCAGGGCCTGTAGGAGTTAATGCATGAATAAATGTCAGGCAGCAGACACTGGATGGTAAACACAAAATCTGTTCTGGTAAGGTGTCACAGCGTGACTTGGGAAGTGGTGTTGGAAGACAGACTAGCAGGCAGTTGGAAAGGGAGGAAGGAACAGAGGGCAGGGAGGGGAAGGAGGAGGGTGGAAAGGGAGATAGGGGCAGAGGGGAAAGAGAGAAGCTATGGAAGACACACGGTGAGTGGGGAGGGAGGGAGGGAG
>VZSC01004061.1:242835-265261 GCA_013398225.1 Steatornis caripensis
GGAAGGAAGGAAGGAAGGAAGGAAGGAAGGAAGGAAGGAAGGAAGGAAGGAAGGACGGACACTATCTACTGAGAGGTAATATGCATTTCAAACGTGAAGTTTTCCAACACTAATGCTAAAATTTAATCTCTATGGTTGGGTCTGATAACATTGCAGAGCTTCAACATCCTAAGCACAGTTGCTTTGAAGTTTATCTGCTAACAACTTTTGCACATTCCACATAGATAAAACAGCAAAAAAAATACAAGCTCTTAGATTTAATTCCCATTATAAAATCATGATCAAAGTTTTGCTGTCATGTGTCTAAGAAGCTAAAATGTCACCCTGTTATCTAACATTGTTTCCACCTTCATCAGAATTAGTTATTAAAACAGATAGTGTGTCTTCCTATTTTGTGTTTCATTTCTGCCCAGTAACGGCTTCTGTGAAATGCTTATTGCCCCTTTCACAGCAGGAGTTCACTCAGGCATCTCAGCATTTCATAAAGTTCCTCAACCAATCACTCTCCCGTCATTTAATCTTCCAGAGAATTTTGGGCACTCCTCTGGATGACTGCCATTTCAGAAGTCAATATAAAATTTTAAAAGAACACATTGTAAATAAAATTAAATTCCAAATTATCAGACAAATAATTCTATTCATGCTGATCAAAGGCATCTTCTGTGCTAAAAACATGAAATGTTTTTCTTAAAAAATGTAATAATTCATTTACATATGAGAACACTAATACAAATTACTTGTCCATGGCTACAAAACTTCCGGACATACAAACGCTCCCTGTTAGAACTAAGCTACCTCACTATCGCCGATGCATTTACTTGGTGCCGTATATTTCATCATCTATAAAAAGCTTTCTTACACATTTGATTTGCCTTTGGCTTTTAAAGTAACAAAACCACAGGATCAAACAATGAGATTTAAGCCTCCAACGCTCACTTTAGCAGACACAGAACTACCACCACCCAAGAAGACAAAGCCAAAGCATTGCATTTTCTGAGACGAGCCTGGCATTTGCGTCATCTGTACACCAGAGGGGGCTCACGGAGTCCCGCGATTCTCCCCAAAACCCTGAGGTTAAAAAGGAAAGGGGAAAGAACGAGGTTGGAGTGACTGCAGTCGGGATGTCAACGCCCCTGGTGCACCGAGAACAGTGCCGCATGGCACCGCGACTCGGTTGGTTGGAAATGTCAAAGCAAACTTGTCCTTTGGTGGCTGGAACAATAGCGCCGAGGGCAATTGCCAAACGTAAAGAGACCATGACTTTGATTGTGTCAACAGGCAGGTCTTGGCTTAAAGCTGCCGTGGCATTCAGGTGTTACGCTCCTTTGGAGGTGAAGTTTAATCTGACATTTGTCTGCATTCTGACAACAGTGGGTTTTTTCTGAAAATTTGAAAGGAAAACGCTGAGCCCCAGCATGAGGAAAATGAGCAAGTGTTTCAGACCGTACCAGCAACGACCCCAGTTTATCCAGAAACAGGTTGTTGTCCTGTCTTAGGCAGCAGGCTCATCAGGGCAGAGACTTTCATATGATAAGGCTATGTATCAACTAGAAAAATGACACCAAAACCTTTGCGTAATACTATAAAACATTAAGGTCTAGAGGTCTAGACTAAGAGGTCTAGAATTAGTCTGTGTAGCAGCATAAGCAGCCTGACAGGAAGACTACTGCAAAATACACTCAGCTGCTGCATGAAAAGGGGACCACAGTGCATAACGCCCTGCAGCTGGAACTGCTTTCCAAGGAACATACCTACTGCCCAGCAGCTCTTCCCACATCTCCAGAGGTCATGGGGAGAGTAAGTTAAGTGTTAGCTACACATTTTAAGAGAGTCTTTATGTCTCTGCATCTCCTCCAGGCCTCCTTCCTTTTCACCAGCTCAACAGAGGTAAGGATGGTCTACTAAAAAAAAAACCCATAACACAAAGACAAAAAAGGGATGTACTTAAGGGTAATGTAGACACCCCTAGACTAGGTTCAGGTTTAGCAATCAACATTACTAAAGGTACTGAAATGGGCACTCAGCACTTCTGGTCCAAAGGTTTCTGTAACTTTGAGGTTCTGCTCAAGGATGCTTTAAATACACAGTAGGCTCCTTGGAACAAGAATAATCATTTTGTACTGGGTTGCTAAAGCCCAAGGATGCACTTCTGGTCTGTGTTTAAGATGCCACTGTGTTACTTCATTAGAGGTGATGATAATTAGAGTAGATTAGTAATTTGTTTTCTACACAGCAGGTTGTAAACTTGCTGTCATAAACACTAGGGTGCCAAAATAGTATCAGCAGGTTCATAAATGAATTAGATAAGCTATGGACAAGTCCAAAAACAGACACTAAAGAGAACAGGTAGAGATGACGCCTCTAGCATTCCTAGTCCTATGGCAGTAGATGACTGGAGAGTACAACGAAAAGTGGTCAGACTCTCCCTGTACAGCATCCCTTACCGACACTGCTAGGGACCGCTGGCCTGATCCAGTAGCATATTTATTATGTTCCTGTGTTCTAAATCAAGGTGATAATCGGAATAGCTGTTCACAAAAAAGGTTCTGTCATTAGGGGTTTACAAACTGAAATTAGACAGGGAACCTAATGGAAAACAATAATTAATACCATAGTATTTCCTAACAACCAGCCATCAGGCCTCACATCTTTTGCTCTAACTCTGATAAGCCTATGCATGCACATTTAAATAAATAAACGGATGCCAACATGCACTTAAATAAATGAAAGTCAAATCAAATTAATTCTTCTACAAAGCAGGAAAAATGTAGCTCGGATGGGAGATGGGTAAGTAAACGAAAAAGTGATTCAGAAAGGGAAATCTTAGAAAGGCAGTAGTAAGGCCTGAGTATTTGTAGCAAAGCATTGCTTTCAAATGGTGCTTCATCCTGTGTGTTCATGTGGTTATCTGGAGCTGTTCTGCCTTCTGTTTGCTCTTTTTTTACTTGTAATATGACATCAGATGAAAACATCAGATAACAGTTAAAAAAAAACGGCAAAAATTATACCAACATCACAAAATTTGAACTCTAGAGAGTACAGTCCACAAACAACATGGCCTGTAATTCCTGATAATATTTATGGGAATCGGATGTGCACAGAGGAAAGACCTCAGTGCTTTTACAAACCTTGAAACCGTCAATATAATATAACGCCCATGTACACTGACAACTTCATGCCCATGCATCTATACCCTGCAAGCAGCAATAGCCAGAGCAGATTATTAGATTAACACTCTGTATTTTGGTAACCTTCAGTTTTACATTTATTTGAGACAGCTATATCAAAAGTCCATACTCATAAGGTATGCACACACCCATGTGGGTTTTTTTAAATAATCAGCTTCAGTGTATTGGCAGCTTACCATTGTGTGGTTTTCATTCAGAGTACAAACAAGCTGCACATGTCAGCATGGCAGGAGAGGCTCTGCTCAACTTGTTAGCTGATGTTTTGATACTTGGTAGTTACTGTGGTTCTATACAACCAAAAGGAGTCAGCTATGCTGTTACTGATTATCAGTGGCTGGCTCAGTGTGCCAGACAGTGTCTTTTCACAAAATAATCAGAAAGCTGTAAGAAACTCCTTAGCACTCAAAAAATACATTTTTCTCTTGGTTAAAAAAGTATTTTGGAGCCTTTTAAATTCCAGCTGTAAATCAAAGAACTGGAGCAGCGACCTCCTTAAAATCAGATAAACTGAAAACTCATGAAGGCAAATAATAATAAAGTGCTGATGAAGTTGATTTGTTCTGTGAACAGCTGGAGAGACTCTCCTTTACAGGAAAGATTATGAAATTATTTCAGGTAGCAGAGCGAACCCCACAGAAGGATTATTCTGTGTGGAACAAATTCTGAGAATCTTCTCCATTTTCATCCAGTCCCCACTCAACTCCCAGTCCTAATATCCTTGCTTAGGAAAAGCTGACACTGACATTAAAAAGGGGCCTATCTATCTCAAATCAAGGCTTTCTCAAAACTGAGTAAGGACCTGAGATTCTGGCTTTAAAATCAATAAATAAATTAAAACCTTGCCCTTAAATCCATTCCTTTCTCTACCACAGAAATATTCTTTACATTAATATGAAAAGAAAAGGCCTGGGATGGTAGATTTTTGCACAGAATCAGAGACCCTAGGATGACAGATTCTGGAAGAATCAGATCCAGCATGTTTAACAGTTCTGGAAGCTAGTTTCTCTCAATCAAAAACAGAGTTACAAAAACATGTACATTTTCCCCCTCTCTGTGGCACTGGCTGTTCTCTGAAAATCTGCATGGTCCTAAGCCCACTGAGAACAAAAATTACATTTTAAGCTCTGTTGCTGACCTTACTTTATTCCTAGCTCACACATAAGAACATATAATGACGGGATAATTTATGTTGGAAGTCACCTCTGCAGTTCAACTGACTCCTTCCCCCATTCACATCAGCACCAACTTCAAAGTTATCTAATTCAAAGTCAGATCATGTTGCTCAGCACCTTGTCTGACTAAATTTTGTACATCTCCAAGGATGGAGATCCCACAGCCTCTCTGGGTAACCTGTTCTGTGTTTGACCTCCCTCACAGCGAAGAATTTTATCTCCTTGTACCTAATCAGAATCTGTCTTGTTGCAACCCGTGTCCCTCGCCTCTTGCATTTTCACACTCCCCAGAGAGTTCTCTCTTCAGGAGCCTGGGCACAAATCGCCCACGACAGCCAGAATGACACCCCCCTCTCATACCCACTCAGTCATTCACCTATGTGAATGACCATGTTTCACCTAAGTTTGATTTCACCTAAGTTTACCTGACTCTTGCAGTATCAGGAAAGTCACTACTACAACATGCTGCTGTGTGCATCTGTCACCCAGCTGGCAGACCAAACATGAGACAGGCTCATGTTTTATAGGAAAATACACTCTGAAATAAACCACAGCTCATCTTTTGTTATGACATATCTGATTAATTGCAAGGGAAGAAGAAGGATTCTGCTCAAAATGTTTCTACGCTCTTACACCACCTTAATGTTACAAATTTGCTATAAACCTGCACAATCTGAAATTACTTGCTACCATAAAACGGAGTCCATATACTATAACTGCTTTCTTTATAAATACTTATTGCTAAACTACTGGAACCCTCAATTGTTATTGGGATTTCTTTACAAATACTTTCTTTATCAATACTTATAAATTTTTTTATAAATCCTTATTGCTTTCTTTATAAATACTTTATTTATAAATACTTATTGCTAAACTACTGGAACCCTCAACTGTTATTGGGATCCCTATAAAACAGAGTTCAACGTGCAGTGTTTCCACTGGCTAAGCCAGGCAGTTTGGAACCCATAATAAGCCCATGCCTCATTGGAGTCAAGGAAAAACGTGCCAACAACAGAACTCCTCCTGACCTCCCTGGCACCAGAACTGGGCCCTACAGGGGACTTAGGCTGAGGCAGCAGAAGGCAATAAGAAACACCTGCCTAGCCTGGGTACAGGTTCTGCCTCAACCTAGTTGGCAACCATAGCCCATTTTGCAAGAGGTTATGACATGGGGAGGTCCATCTGTTCAACAGGCTCTTTTTTTCCTCTCTACACACAATAGCAGACCACCACTTTTAAATAGTTCCTCTTCAGATCTGCATGTTAAATTATTAGAACATCAGATTGTGACACAACTGTCATCAGGCTTGCCTGAATCTATGCTGCTGTTGCAATCGCCTGCTGTACTTTTTCCACTCTCTACACTCTCGCTCTCACTAAGGAGCTAAATAATACAAAACCTTCTTTCTTCAATGCATGCTGCATCATGTGTGAATTAATCTTCTGGAAAGCTTTGTTCTTTGGTCAGAACTAGGTTATACAGCTATTTCTTGTTAGCTGTGCAACTAGCAATTTCAAGCTCCAGAAGAGACTGCTTAGTCTAGTAATATTACAGGACAGGAAAGCATCTAAAGATGAGAGATATGTTACTGCTCTCGTGTCTTCCCAACTCTTATTACAGGCTGTACCTCAAAAGACTGTTAGGCGAATATTGCATCACCACATCTTAACCAGAGCTGCATCTAAAACATGTTAGTCTGGAAATTTTGAGCACATTGCTTTTTGTCATATTTCTGTCAGTGCTGTGAAAGAATGTGGAGCCAAAACTCTTTTTTGATTCCACATAAATGCCACCTCAGGGATGAATCTATATCCCTAAGAGAAATTAAAGCAGCTTTAGAGCTGCTCTGCTAAAGATTGTAGAGTTAAAAACTGTTCACCTGTACTCACCCGAGTTTGTTAGAGATCAGTATATTCCAGTTTCATTCACAATATGCCATAAAAGCTCAGGAGGGAACAGTACAAATGGGAAACTCTGGCTACCTAACTAGGGCCAGCATAAAGTCTTTTTCCTGGTTTGGGAGAGATTAAATGAAGCTGAGGATTTCAGCTAGTAATAATGGAAGGAAACACAGCCCAGCCATACAATAACGATGTGTAATTTCAACAACCAAACACTGCATAAACAACATCACAGGAGGACAAAAATGTGGAAAAATAGTGTCTTGCTATTATACATGTGCACAAGAATTTATGAGTTGATACTTGACTTGGCACTGAATTGTTTCAGGAAGCAATTGACTAAGCTGCTGGCAGTGACCATAACATACAGTAATTAAGTTCCAAATCCTCACAAGGGGACCAAGCCAAGGATATGACCAGGGCACACAGCTTCAAGAAAAGTGACTAAAAAAATAGAAAGTTAGTTATTAACAGCCTGAAGGAGAGGTTTAGGAAATTAAAGTTAATGGAATTGATACAGGGGCTGTTTGAAAATATCTTAGGAGAAGCAGGAGTATGTGTACATGCTCCATGCCACTAAAAAAGAAACAAAAACTCATAAAGAACGAAAGCCTGCATGGTTAAACATTACAGTTCAGTCAAGGTAAACATGCTTCCCTTGAAAATGCGAATTAAAATAAAAGCAAATGACTAGACCATGAACTCTGGGCAAAATCAAGAAGAAGAGGACAAGGAAGTAACCAAGGGAGTTAGGTTATTAATCGGTGTACTTGGTTTATGCTTGTAGACTTGATTTTTTCAATGCTTCTGTTGTGGATAGGTGCCAATTTCAGTAAAAATTAAATCTTCTTTAAAATTTCATACATAGATAATTGTCATTAAAAATGACCTAAAGGGAACTCTGTGCCTATCTTGGAAAGCAACGCTAATTTCAGCGCTAAGAGAGACAAGCTGAAAGCAGCATCAAGAAACACAGATGACAACACTGTTAGCATTAAAATCTTCCTGATTGGTATAACGCGGGAGAAGGGAAACTACAACTGCTGCTGAACTTCTGCTTGTTACAGTTTATTGAAAGCGTTAAAGATGTAGCAGGTCTAGTCTGTGGGTTAACCGTCAGGTTCCAAGTATGCGCACAACGAGATAACAGTCCCTGAACAAAGAAGTCTGTAATCTAAAATCAGAGAAATCAGGTGCACACAAATCAAGTTGGAGCAGAGCACAAGGTATCCCGGAGATACTGTTTGAACAACTGGGCAGTCACAGTGTGAGGTATTGTATGTCTCAGGTCAAAAGCTAAATTCGCAGCTCAAACATGCACAACAAATGCTCGACTGGGACATTAGAGTAGTCCAGAACCCTTGCTGACTGGTGTTCTCCTCTCCGTAAACATCTTTGAAAGAGGGCTGAACTGTAACATGGCTGTAAATAAAATTATTTTAGTTTGATCATAAAAGGAAGGATTGCAAAGACACCTTCCAAAATCTATTCTCTTTCCAAAAAACCAGTCAAGCAACAGCAAAAGTAGTCTGGGCAACTGTGTGGCATACCTTCAGGTGTGCCACTGAAAAAGTAAGGAATAGTGGGACTATTCAATTATTTGCAGCATCTCAGGAAACGCTCTCGCAGCTGCTGTGTCAAATCACTGATGCTGAAGAAGTATCTACATTGGTAAATCATACTGAAAACGAATAACAAGAACATCTCAACATCTAATATTAACCAGGGATCCATGTTCCCTTTGACTAGTCTACTCACATGCAGTAGCTTCGTTTCATGTAAGGCAAAGAACTGTTGGTCCATTGAAGAAGCGAAATTAACAGCAGGAAGTACATACATATATGGAGAGATTCAAAAGACTACAGCTACAAACAGGAAGGTAAGAAGAAAAATAATGGGAACCATAAAAAACCCAATCAAATGTTCTTCTTTCTGTTCTGGTAAAAGAAGGTAAGAGGCTAAAAAATGAAAATTAATTTAAACTTAAGGAAAAGAGGGAAAAACCGGTCTTGTGTCCCTCTTCTAACCAGAGATGGACTAACTCTTCAGAGAGGGGCTTCATTTCCACTGTATACAAGGTTAGGAAACAGGCAGGGGATGCAAGGAGGCTGACACATAGCCAAACACCACGGCAGTTCTCTCAGCGCTCACAGGGAAGCAAGACATGGGCATAACGCGTGGTTAAGTTAACACAACCACAACGCCAATGTCTTTACGTGTCTTAGGTTTTGTGAAGGACACCAATCCTCAGAAAGCTTTGCAAACCTCATCTAGACCTCTTTGGTCCATGTCTTGAACAGAAGATCAAAATTTCCCCCCATTTGTTCACAGAGGCTGCTGACATGTGATATTAGCTTGTCTGTTTCTTAGGAAAACCATTGGCAAAACACCAAAGGGTACAGGGGAAACTGAGGATGCTGTAAGTTGTAATTTGTGTGTATTTAATTTTTCTTCCCATCTGAAAGCACAAGCACAGCTTCTTTCTACTGGCACAAACAGAAAATTAAAAGAAAACAGGAATTAATCAAAAATGAACATTTTTCCAACTGTGATAAAATTATACAGGCTAAGAAAAGGAATGGAAAAGACAAAACACCCTTGATTCCAGATTGCTGACTCAGTATCAATCCAATCAGTAAGAAAATGAAAAGCTACACAGTTATTACTATCAGATTCATAGGTCAGGTTCTTCACTATGCCAAGTTTCTCTGCTCAGCATGTGAAGCAAAGAGCACCACAGAACAGGTTACTGTTCTCGATAACCCATCTGGCTCCAGCAAGCATGTAGGCTGAAGTGCCTTGGGTCTGTCCTTACCTGTGCTAACAGGAACAAATACACATTCAAGCCTTTCTTCTTTCTTCCCTTGAACTATGAAGGCCAGGAAGGAAAAAGCAAGGATTTTAATGCAGGATTCTCCATCCTGCTTTTACTCCGGATTCTTGCAACCTGAGTGGGAGTGTGTGTGTGCGTCTGCATGTGATTTTATAGCTTCAGAGTTAGAAAGAGCAAAGCTTGGGAAAAGGACTTGCCCTTGATGAATAGTTCATGATATTACAGGCTAGCAATGCCATCAAAGACTTAAATTACAAAGTGCCCTAGGTTAACTATTTAATTCTGGAAGTGTTATTTATATGACTAAGCATTTAATATAAGCATGTCAAGTTCCACAAAGTGCTGGCTGCAATCTGTTGTCCTGGATTTAAAACCAGACCGTTCATATGTAGATGGATTTAAATCACTGATTTAATTTTCAACAATAGATTCTCTAACGAAGGCAGAATAAAAAGCACTCCTTCCCTGCTAGCTTTTATTGATAACTGATTTGAATCCCACAGTTCTCTGCATTTCAAAGCTAAGGGTCTCTCTAAAGACATGAGAATCTGCAGCTGCGTATTATCTTCTTAAGTCATAATCTTGACTGTTCTCCAGTGAGCAGTTGCCCTTCCATACTACACTCCTCTAGGAAACTCAGTCAAGTTTTTTTCTGTAATGTTGGCTAAGCTTCCACTGAAATAATAAACTTTGTTATGCATCTCCAAGCTTTCTCTTGAATTGCAAGTCTGCAGATTGCCTAATGGTATTATACTTTTTTCCTCTCCCACAGTTCACAAACTCTTCAGATTTTGTTAGACTTTAACTGCTCCCCAGACCAGTTCATTAAGTGGCTTAATACTGGCACAGAGAGAAGGCAGGAATGACCAGTGAGACTATCTCATCGGAAGCAGTGTGGACTATGGACTAGGGCATCAGACAGCCCTGTGGTTAAATTGCTGAACCAGGATTTACAACCTAAATTAGGTATTTTGGTACTGCAGTGTCTGAAAGTCTTCAAGCAACTAGGAATCATGAGTCAGCTCTGAAAAAGGTATCACGTGTGACCATGGCTAAACAATTTAATCCCTCTGAACTTGTTTTCTACCAGTTCATTGGCAATAGCAGAATTTGTCTCCCTAACACTGATGTCTTAAGGATTACTTTATTTGTGCTTGCGAAACGCTCAGGCACGACAACAAATACTTGTGGAAGCCTTTAAAGGTTTTCAGCTCTTAGATGATCTACAAGCTTTATCCTTTACCTCTTAAGAGTCATGTGTGCACCATTAGCACAAAGAACACAGAATTTTGGGTTTAGCATCAAAAAGTTATTAGCTCTTTCTCAGAGTCTTCACTCATGTACTGGGACCAACCTAGGAACCGGTCCTATCACAAGCATGCAGCGTGGAAAGAGAGGAAATAAGGAATCTCCTTTCCCAGCTTCTTCCACAAGTGACAGGTCTAGTTTGAAAAACAGTTAGGTCTAGTGGTTATGGCCAAGTGCCAAGGAAAACCAAAAAGGAAAACAAAGGCACCAGGAAACTGAGGCAAGATGTGAGCAGCGTGCCAGCAACGATCATGGCAGAAATTAGAAAATGGTGTACAACTGAAGCAAAACATATCAAGGGTGTACAGCCAAGAAAAACAGCAAGGAAGACACTTGAGCAGCCAATTTCTTGTGCTCAAACTTGGTCTTAAATCCTCTTCAGATGTCCCAACTTCTAACTGACTAGACAAGCTCTTCTCCCACAGCAGAGTGAAAACATAAGTAGCCATCTTGTTAGAGTTGGGAATGTGGTCTGCAATACAGGATGTCATTATAGCAGCCTCTCTACTCATGAGTACAAGCACTGTCACCAAGACACTCATGTGAGAAACAAGAGTAAGGAGACAGCAAAGCTGTATTTCTGCTCAAGGGCTGGAAAAGATTCTCATCTTTTTAAAAAGTATCAGAGGCTATATTGTTTCCACCACAGATAGGGATAGCTAAGAGGTGTTTTGTTAAAGGTTACTTGCCTGCCTCCATGAAGGTGCAGTGCCACCAAACTTGTTAATACAGGCTGCAACTGAACGTTGCATCTTAGGCCAGCACAACTGCAAGAAAATTTGGTGCAAAATGTCTGTTCCAGATGAACCACAAAGCCTGTCTGCAACTTCTGGCAGAACTAAACCAATAAACTGAGGTAAGATGGAACAGGGAGCCCAGTGAAGGGCTCTTCTCTTGAGTCACTCCTCATTTTCTTCTCATTCTCATTTCCTTCACCCAACTTCTACCTGTGACATTTCTCCTTACAAGAGTTCTTCCTATTCTGCTTAGTCACTTGTAGTTTGGACCATTTACTTCTTTAAAGAATACTGAAATCGTCTCCACACACGACTGGCTGTAAATAAGATAACTCTTAAAAGAGAGACAAAAGGATAAAGAAGCTTCAGTATAGACTGTTACTGACACTGTTCTTTGACCTGCTGTCTGTCAGCTAGTACGTCTTCCACAATCCGATAAAGAAATTGCAGATTTTGCATAGAAGGGAAATCACATTTGCTGCCTCTGAAGATGTGTACAGTTCTTCCACAGAGCTTAACTGAGCATTTCTCAGGCACTAGCCAAGCTAAAAGCATGTTTGTGCTAGCACATTAGCCCTTTTTGGCACCTGCTTTTTCGATGAATCCACAACACAAAGCACATAGATGTATTCCCTGAAAAAGTCAAACTACACATGACTGAGCAAAACAAGGGCCAATCCAAGCTCATATTGACAAATTACCTAGAAACAAAGCATACTTCAGAGACCGCATGTGCCTATTTAGGTCAAATTAACCTCAAACACAATAAAAATATAATACTGAAAGTGCTTAGCAACTAGCAATCTCAAGAGCCTTAAGCTGCTCATGTGTGCTTTTACAATGATGGCAATTTTAGTTTTATTTTGTTGTTGGTTTTCTGTTTCCCAGTACACTGGGAGGGTACAGAGACCTCTCAGTTTTGTACCACTACAAAAAAACCAAACAGAAGTCACATAAATTAAGGGACCACAGAGTGTATGGTATACAGAAAAATGCAGAAAAATACTTAAACACCTGCACATATGGGGCTAGGGTCCCATGTAATACAATTCACTGACAGCCCTAAAATTGCTGCTAGGACCATTTTGCCCATGGAGTGCTGCGTAAATCTAAGTATTGTTATGTTTGTAGATGGCATCTACATAACGTGTAAAAGATTCTGTTTCTGTATTAATCAGTGCAGATTTGGAAAACAAAACTGAAAACATCTGCTTAGATATTAGCCTGATTTTCCTGTGTTTTTCCACAATTCTGTCCTCAAAAATAAGAAAATGTCCAATGGGCATATCTACTTTAAACTATTATTAATCTGTTATTCATAACCTGTCAAGGATGTAGCTATTACATGAATGTAATCTTTTTCTTACAAGAAGCACTGTTTTAACCGCAGCTCACAGCATTCATCTGCAATGATTCCAAAATTTAGAAAACCAGTCAAGCCTTTGAGTAACAAGTTAATTTTCCACCAGAAAACTTGGGACAATTTCTGAGCAGAGTTCCAGACCTCAGCATGAAGCTACGTAAATCCTTCTGGAATCTGTTCTTCTTGCCTCCTGTTAAATACATGACTGCCTATGCAAGATATTCTTCATTCATAGCTCTTGAGCTGCCAAAGCGAGTGGAATGAATTGAATTTTTTTCACAAGCAGGTAATCAGTGCAATCAGCTAAGGCAACAGGATTTAATCCTTGGTTTAAAATCGTTTCTTTTAGGGTTTACAACTGGGATCATAGTCCCATTAAAACTACTGCCAAAAATCCACAGATAACAGAACTGAGTCACATATTAGAAACTATTGTCACTGTGGATTAAATCCTGCTTGTCATTCACACCTAGCCAGTCCCACTGCAGTTTGTAAGTCTCTGCATAATGAAGAAAAGACACACTTGCATGCACACTATTTCCCAGGCCTTCTATTACAATTACTGATTTATTTTTTTAACCCAAATAATTTGCTAAGAAGCTAATAAGAAACTGATTAAAACAGACAGCAAGATTAAATAATGTTGGCAAAGAATATTAAAAGTTGGCAAAGAATAAATTTCCATGATGAAGGCATGACACCTCCTCTCAAGAAAAGCCAGAAAGGGGATGCACCATGTGCAGGTATCTGATTTCAGAGACAGGCATAGAGAAATCCCCACACCAAAGACTGTAAAGACTTGAGTAGATAGATAAGCATAATGTTAACAACCTAACCTGAAGCCCTAAAGCTGTAACTCTGTCTGATGATCCTCAGGCAGGCACCATTTCACATGAAGAAAGGGAAACTTAATGGTTTAAATCAGATTGAGGGTAGGATATGTTTTGCATTATATTTAACTTCATTGCAGCAGGTTATTTCAGGAACTGAATGAAATAGTCTGCTCCTCATTACACAACGGAAAAGAACATCTTTATTCCTGCACAGAACTGATTCGGGTCCTTCAGGCAACTGAATTTTCTTCTGTTCTACTCAAAATTGTAGGACAGACAATAATACAGTTTTTGATCTTCGCGCACATCTTGGAAACATTTTTTAAACTATTTTCACCAATCCTCTCCTACTGAGAGATTTCACATGGTTCACAGCTAATATAATCCTACATTTTAAAGAGGACGGATTACAGAGAATTATCCTCCTGGTCATATTACAAGTGATGAAAGGAACCTTTTTATTTTCTCAGATACAGTTTTATTTCAGAGCAGCAGCCTGGAAACAACTGTTCCCTTATGGTCAGATTCTGCCTTTGGTCACATCAGCACTTGAGTAACTAAGAGAAAGAGACACCTTTAAGGCATAATTTTACATGTTTCCCTTCACTTCAAAAGCAGCAAAAACATTATTGCTTTTTCCCCCATAAAACAGCATTGATGCCATCATATGGTTCATTTTCTTCTGCTGTCTTTCCTGTCTTTTTTGACTCTGAAGTTGATTTGGCCTGGCACTACAGTACAACATGTTTATACAGAGGTCGGGTACCATGGGCCTCCGTTTTTAGCTGCCTCTATTTTAATTTTGTTAATAACAAAAATAAATAGCGGTAATTTGCTAGTCCTGTCTCTTTCTATCTCCATCTTATATATCAAAGGGAGAGATTCAGAGCTTCATTAGTTCTTCATTTGTTCTTCCTCCTTCTCCAATCCATGCTCTTGGCATGAAGAGGTGGAATTAAGATGTCACATAGTTCCTCTCTTTCTTACATCTACATCAGGTTCAGGTAAGTCACATGTGGCTGTAAGTGTGGATTTTACTGCTCTGTGGAAAGATGTGCTGTAAAGCACAATCTAATCTTTGGCACTTTGTTCCATTTGCTGGCAAGAAATGATCTCTCGGTGTTAAGACCATTATTAAATATTTAGCACAACCGATGGGCAAAGTAACTTTGGCCAAAAGGCAAAGTAACACCGTTTATATGCAGTAGAAGTATTTGGTGAGAAAGATTTCTGGAGAACATTGCACAAATGTCTCCTTCCAACTTCTGGCTAAAAGGCAAGAACAGCCTTCATGCTCTTGTTTTCACAGAACAGAGAGAGGAGTATTGTACCAATATGTACAGCCCTCTGCTTTTCCTTTGTTTAAAAATTTGTGTTACAGTATTTACCTTACAACTATTTATTGTTTTGTCCTGCTTTCCTGACTGATTGCAAGCACAGATGTTTCAGTGAAAATGATAACACTGGCATGTTACTGTCAACATTCTGGTTTCTCCAGCCAAGGAAGGTGAAAAACACATCTTTGATGAACTTCATATAATAAAAATAACAATTAACTCAGGCTCCAAGCCACATGAACGAAGTTTTTCAACAGCGTGAATTATTTCAAGAAGCTGTTCCAGAGGTTACATAAGCTTAGTAGTCTAACCTATTTCACCACGAACCTATATATCCTAACCACGCACAAAGGCCCCAGCTGTCTAGCAAGAAATAACAGATTTTTACACTAAGAGACATAGTATATTATCCAACGAATACAGGATATTGCCTAATTTCTATAAAAGCAGTTATGGTATCAAAGGTGAAGAGACTAAGGAAGTAACTGAAGAGTACTCTTCTAAACTTGAAAAATAACACTTTTTAAAAATCATCCTTTACAAAATCATTACACTGATAATCTGAAGCTGTTCCACAACTATTTGGTCCAATGTAATAAAATAAAGCCTTACAGTCTACAGTCCTAAAAAAACAGACTGCCGCTCTAGTTGATAGATAGTCATCTCAGACAGATCTCTTCAAACTCGAAGCTGATTTCTGTAGAACTGCTCGGGTTTTACAATACTGTAATGGAGTATATAATTTGAGCCTACTTAAACCAAGAACATGTTTTCATACTACTGCTTGTGCCTTTGACTTGTCTTCCTCCCTTATAAATTACAAATCCTTATAATTTTCTTTGTAAATCTTTTCTAGTTTCTTAGGAAAACGTCCTGCTAGATTTGCTGCACTGGCAAAAGATTCAAAGTTATGCTCTTGATGCTCGACTATTTCTAGACATGCAGTTGTGCACAAACAACCACCAGTTTATTTTGCATTTAGTACAGGACAAAAGCAAAAACTACACCAGACTGCTTGTATAGTCCCAAAACAGGCACCCACCACTGTTTGTGTTGAGTAACTAACAAACTTATTAAAAATCAAGTCCAATACATGTTCAGAATTACAGTGATTTCCAGCAATTGTATAAACCAATGCTAATGTTAAAAGTTAAGAAAATAAGATTTTCTGGTCCCTTGATCAAAATGATTGTACTCCACAAAAGAAATAGGTCGGGCAATCCCTGGAATGGCAACAGAAAATCTTCCATTCTGGAGTCTCAGGTATATTACTTCATAAACATTTATAGTGGTCATAAGCACCTGTTTTATTATTACTCAAGAATAATATTTGATTTGGACAATTTGAGACAGATTTAATATAGCAGCTCTTTGTGCATATAGCAGAATGAAATGCAGCTCATCTGTTGAACAAACTGCCCTGCACTTTCTTGTAACATGGGGCAAAAGACAATAAACTGTCTCAGCCAACACACCTGTGTGCAACTGACCTTGGCTACGACAAGCTATGCTGTCATTTTCTGCCAGAAGAATTAATCTGCATAAGGATCTGCTTGCAAAACTAAACATTCACACTGTATTTAAAGTGTATTGTAAGTAATTTTTTTCTGCTACAGAGTTATTGGATCAGTAGTTATTTCTTGGAGATCAGAGTCTAGCTGAAAGCTCCTGAGATTCTAGAGACAGGATAACACCTGCCTGCTCACCTCCAAGTGATGTTCTTTAACTGTGCCAGATTTCTGTTTTTGCAGCTGCCGTGCTGCTTTTAAAGCAGGTGAAGAATGAAATCCCTTCATGACTGATGAAGTTTGTTGTTTTGCATCTCTGAGTCGGGTATATTTTGATCTGGACTGATCTAGAGTAGAGAATTCTGGGGTATCTGCAGATTATCAACAGACCGTTCCCGCATACCACCAAGACTGTTTGCAAAGTGATCCTTAATAAATAAGGAGACAGGAGACCCTGAAGGACTCCCAAGTACAGTTTTTGACATAGTTCATGTCAGTATTTCTTGATCAACACATGCTGGGTCAGCCTTGAGGAAAAGCACTAAGCAGAGCTGTTTCACAATGAAGAAGCTACTTCCTGCCTCAGGGGAACACTACAGTATCCTGAAGGTCCTACCGCCCATATAAAACCTACTGTACATATTATGCCAGGTAACCAGGATGGAGAGGTGATTCCTCTGCTTTCCTTTTGCTCGATGAGTCTTCCCCATTCAAGTAATTCTCCTGAATCGCCAGGATCTGTCTGAAATCAACGTGCAAAGAGGATCTGCCTCAAATCCTCCTGCAAATTCCCTGTGAGTCACTTTATAGATGGTTTTGATAGATCAATGCAAAAGAGCAAACAGCAGAGACAAAGATCTGACTCATAACTCTTAAAGAAAGTACCTGAACAATGCCATGAATTAGATCGATGGTCTAAGTCCACAAGCTTTTTACATTTAGTACTATAGTAGGGGCTCTAACACTTTTTATACTCTTTTCTGTAAAGCTGTTCTATTCCGATATTCTGGCACTCATGAATGTAACGCTACAGTAACAAACATCATAGCACTGAACAACAGAGCGAAAAAGGAAACAGAGTTTCAGGCTCGTGAGGGATTATGATAATAAATAAGGTAAAAATAACTCAAACAACTGAAAAAATCTTGAGTTTCTTTAAAACCAAAAATGCGTAACAAACAAAATCAAAAGATGCAAAGCTGAAGTCACCAAACATCAGAGTTGGCACCTGTTAAAACTACTCTTGCAGCCCAGGTTCTAAGGGATACTCCAAGCCACTCCTTGGCCAGTGTAAGCAATGGGACAGTGGGAAGTGACGTAACACGATGAATGGCTGCTGGAGGGCAGGAGAGAGAGGTCCTAGCAGACTGGGTTGCCTAGGAGCCCAAACTGACACCCCATGAACAGCTGCATTTTTTCAGACTGCATTATCACTTCGTTTGTGTTTCAAAATTTTGTAATTCATTGAGATGTTACAGAACATACCCAAGAATATCACATAATCTTTAATTTTCAGGCATGTAAAGCTATTTCATGAACAAATTGCTCTACACTTACTTCAAATTTACCTACGTTTTTATTACTCGCCATGGAAATATTTCCAGTGGCTAGTCCTCCCCATCTATAGCTATTCGTCAAAGTGACATAGGAAGTGTTGAAATGGCAGATCTTGTTAGAACACTATTATTAAGACAGAAGTTAATAATTCTGCAAGTTAACTTTATGACCAATTAATCACACAATGTGATGAGTGCTGGAGGCATTCTATTCCAGATGCATATCCTAATTTACCTGCACTAAAGCACACCTCAGCAAGATAGTTTTGTGGTTGAAATATAAAGCAATGAAATGCTGAGCTAAAAGAAACTGTCTTTTGAACTACCAAGAATTCAGGCTATGAAATAAAAACTTTTGCATTTAGCAGGTGTTATGCAATGCAGTGTTGCTCTTACCTCCATGGGAAAGGCCTTAAAATTAACCGTATGTTCAGAACCACGCTGGTTTTCTCTCCCCCAGTGAAATCGAACATCGTGTAGCTCAAACTCATGCCCTCGAGGCAATGGCCCCCCTATTAACACTGGGAAACAAAACAAATGGTAAGGAACCCTGCTTTCCAAGCACACAAGCCACTGAATATATTCTCCAAATACAATGGGGAGATTGTTGCAAGCTGCTTTAATATCAGCGGTACTAGAGAGAAGAGAAAAGTTGATAGACTTTACATCTTTACTTCTGAAGTACTCTGCAAGTACAGAACGTTAATTCAGGCAGTTATGAATAACAGTGAAATTGCCGTGATGCTGCACTCTTTGTTTTATGAGGCAGAACAGCTGGCCATAACACAAAATAAAAACATTGTACCTTTACCTGACCAAAGACTGAATATGTTTATTGTTCTTATCAAGACAGTACCTGTGTGCCCTAAACAGATGGCAGGGGTTCTGAATTGAACTGGTGACTACCTCCAACTTGTCGAAATGCTTAATCTCCATCACTTATATTTGCTATGAGTCACAGAAACTGATAGAAAACTTTTGATTGCCAATGGTGTTCAGCCACATAACACCTGTCAGGCTTCTGACACAGAATGTCTCCATATCCAAACATAATCAAACCTAAACAGAGGAGCAACAACATACCTCTTCTAAAAACAGCTTCTAGACAGCCATTGCTTTTTTTTATTTTGTTTTTTTAAACATCTGGAATTTCATAAAAGCATCTATCCACAATTGCAACCCAGACAAAAAAATGATATAATAGCTCGATACCTTTGCATTAATAGAGACTTCCACGATAAGTAGTAGGAGCAAGCAATTGTACCTTGTGAGGCCAAATCTACTTTGGAATTAATCAATAGAAACATTTTGCCCAAGGATTTGTGAATCTGCTTCAGATCAAGTATTACTCCACAAGCTGTAGGTAACTTCCCACTGGAATCATTGAATATTGGCTTCTAGGCAGGGCTGGATTTTAAGGGCAATCACAGCCTTCCCCAGAATCCGTAAAATTCTAGCTTACATTTCATAGGCTTTGAATAAATCTTTTACAATAATTGATAAGGATTATTTAATTGCATAACCTACAGCTTTAGGGAATTAAAGTTCCATAAAATAGAGTTATTTCAACACACAAACTAAATGTCCTTAGTCTGGAGCACAAGACATGGTGTAATACTGAAATATAATTTAGTAATTGAATCATACAGCAACTGTACAAACACAAAAACAAAGTACAGAACTATAAGAAAACCTAAAGAGAACTGATCCTTTATGGTTTTCATAAGCAATTTCAATGGAGAAAAAAGTAAAATACTGTGATTAACCCTCCTTTAATAATTCTTCATAACTAATCTATGAAGCGCCCCAAACGCAGTTATAGATTCAGACTTGCTTCTTAAACTTGCTTTATCTATATTCCATGCATACCCATATCCTACAGGGAAAACCTATAAATCTGATGAATACTGGAGGAGACAACCAATTAAACTATTTAGGGAAATATGGAAAAATAAAAAGAAACATGGCACTTAATTGGTGCTATTTCTTAGGGAAATGGTGTTTTTTCTCTGTTTTAAAATACTGCTCCTAGAGAAAGCGTAACTAGAACAAATGTTCCCTATACAATGTAGTTCTGGATCTGCAGCAGCTTCAAAGAGTTTATTTCTGTGGCTTAAGTTATGACATTGATCCCGTGATAAAAGTATTTCAGTGCATGAAGCATGTTTATCTTTCCTTTGCCTTTCATCAAATCTTGATCCTTGTCAATGCATGAAACATGTTTAACTTCGCTTTGCCTTTCAGCAATTTTTGATCCTCATTAGAAAGTTATTCTGAAACCATTATCCACTGCTGGCTTAAAAGAAGTCTCTCTGTTAGCGGGATATCCTCTAAAGCATTTTTCAATACACAATTCCATTACACAGCTGGTCATGCTTCTTCAAACTAATGCATAACACATGTAAGATGATCAAACTGGAAGCAGTCTGTGAAAATGTTTGCAATTAAATAATAAGAAGGATTTGGGAATTCCAGATGGACTGCGTGGCTTGAATTAAAAGGATAAAATCAATCACCAGTAAGGACAAATTGATTTTTAATATGTATCTTAATCAGTTTACTTTTTTCCATAAAGAATTTTTTCTTTGACTGTTAACATTACAGTAGATGAGGATCTCTGGCACATTAATTGGACAGAGTTTCAAACGCATTTAGTGCTCAACAGTTCCCATTAAAATAATCTGGCTAAATGGATTTGACACCAGAGATTCCCTGCGATGAAAAGAAGCTGCATGAGTTTCTGCAATCCCTGAAAACTGGCCAGAATACTAGGTCAAACACAGCTTAACTCTTTTCTCCTCTTGGTAGGGATAATAAACCCTCCCAAAAACAGAAAAACACAGCTTAACTCTTTTCTCCTCTTAGTAGGGATAACAAACCCTCCCAAAAATCGAAAAATTCTTCCCAGTTTACAAATGGAAAACAAGAAATCATGTAACATGAAATCTAAGCAAAAGCTGAAACTACAACAAGATTTCCTAAATCATAATTCCATACCTCAGTCATAAACTTTTATTGTATTTCATGTTTTCTCATATTTCAAGACTCATCAGTCTGGCACCACACTGTACTCAAGTTTAAAAAGAAGTCTGGCCTTCTCCAAAGTCTCCAAAGATTTTGCACATGAGTTTAGGTGTGTTGGTCTCATCTTATTAATTACTGCTAAGAAGTAACAAACTGCCCTTGGGAAAGCTGGGGTTGAACAGTTGCATCCTGGCATGCAAGCGATGACGTTGTTTGCAGTCACTCTCACTTCCTCCACATGGGAATTCCAAGAACCTTCCTGATACTGCAGAGAGAAACCTACTCCTTGGGAAAAGAGCTCTGCTTCTGAAGAAGGCAGTAAAACTGACTGGAAGTACAAAATTTCTATTCTATTGGAAATCCACAAAATTCTGTGTAAAGAAAAGTTCTGCGTCGCAGTAATACATGGAATTTATCATGGAAATGAAATTCTAAAGGAAAGCATCATTATTAAAATAACAAACCCTTCCTTTTTCAAAAATCTAGTGTAAAACTGAACTGACTCCCCCACTCCTGGCACAGCTGTAGCTTCCAGGACTACTGGGATCTCAGAAGGAAACAAAAGTTGGAATGTCTCATGGTTTGACAATGTTCAGCTGTTTACATGCCCCCAGAAGGCAGTTACTAGCTAAGATTGGTTAGAGTAACTTGGATGCTCTTCCAAACACATGGTAAGAACTACCACAGTGCTGGAAAGGAAAGCAAAGGACTCCTTTTCTTCCTACTTTCTTGACAGTTGTCTCCTTCATGCACAATAGTTTATCCAGATGAAAGGTCTGGATGAGATACCGCAATTTCACTTAAATTGGAATTGTTTCTTTTATTATTTGCTTCTAATGCTTATTTGATGCATGACACCAAACAATCCCTTTAAGAAATGAAGACTGCTTTGCTGCCTGCTCTTCATCAATATTGTAAGCATGTATAACCGTAGTATCTATCTCAAGCTGTCCGATTCTGTAGCCAGTATTCACAGCCCACACAAACTAATGGAGTGAGATAAAATGGACCAAGGACAAACTTTGTCAGCTGTACAAAATAGTTGGCATCACACCATCTTAGCAATATAGTCTGGACTGCTTCTGGACGCAGACAACTGTTAATGCTAGTGAGTTAGACAACACCGCCGCAAGAGGAAATTCTGGATGCGTGCTGAAGCAATCTGACTGACCATCCAGTTTGGCGTTGAAACTCGCAACTCCCATCGCAAAGCTCGCTCCTTCTCCTGCTGAAATCAACGGCAGCACTCTTACCGCCCACAGCCATGCCAACTGGGCACAACCGATCGCTCGCTGCTGGGAGCAGCTGCTGCTCCTATGCTCCGGGAGGCACGTACCGCGACGCTAAGGGCACCACAAGCTTTAGCAGGGAAAACAAAGGCTGTGTTTCAGCATACCTGACTTGGACTTCAGAGCAATCTGAATCGAATGCCCGTCGTTGGTCACTTCGCAGTCGCGACACACCACGTAGTTTGGCGACAACCGCACTTCCAGGAGCGAGGGGTCATATTTCGCTTCTCTCGAGTTCAAGTTAATAGGCGACTGGTACTCCCCGTTAGCATCAGGGAAGATCAGCCCCCACTCCACCCCTGAGGCACAAGGGAGAGCCGTTACGGCGAGACCCGGCACCTCGCGCTGCACCGCGGGCTCCCGGGCCGGCCAGACC
>VZSC01004061.1:265569-288153 GCA_013398225.1 Steatornis caripensis
GGGCGGGCCCGGGAGCCGGTCGCTGTCACGGGGCAGCGGCGAGGCGGGCGAGGGGTAAGGCGGCAGCCGGCGTGAGGGGGGAGAGGTGACCCCACCCCGTGGGCCGCCGCTCCCCCGCCCTCCCCGCGCCTGCCTCGCGTTACCGCTGCCCTCGCTACCCCCGCAGCTCCCGCTGCCCCGCAGGGCTGGGCACAGGCGGTCGGTGCGCCCGGGGACACCCGGGGAGAGCGACTTCAACAAAGAGAAGGCCAAAGCCCTGCCCCTGGGGAGGAACAACCCAGGCACCGGTACAAGCTGGGGGACGAGTGGCTGGAAAGCAGCTTGGCAGAAAAGGGCCTGTGGGTCCTGGTGGGACGTGAGCAAGCCATGTGCCCTTGCCGCAAAGAAGGTGAATGGTATCTTGGGCTGCGTTAGTCAAAGTATTGCCAGCAGGTCAAGGGAGGTGAGCCTTCCCCTCTGTTCAGCGCTGGTGAGGCCACACCTGGAGTGCTGGGTACAGTTTTGGCCTCTCCAGTACAAAAGAGATGGAGAGATGAGTCCAGATGCTGGAGTGAGTCCAGCACAGGGCAATGAACATACTTAAGGGACTGGAGCATCTGTCACGTTAGGAAAGGCTGAGAGACCTGGGACTGTTCAGCTGGGAGAAGAGCAGGCTCAGGGGGATCTCACCAGTGTGTACAAATACCTAAAGGGAGGGTGCAGAGAGGATGGAGCCAGGCTCTTCTCAGTGGTGCCCAGTGCCAGGACCAGAAGCGACAGGCACACACTGAAACACAGGAAGTTCCACCTGAACATCAGGAGAGACACTTTCTCACTGTGAGGGTGACTGAGCACTGGCACAGGTTGTGCAGGGAGGTGACGGAGGCTCCCTCATTGGAGATATTCAAAAGCCATCTGGACACAGACCTGGAGAACTGGCTCTGTGTGGCCCCGCTTGAGCAGAGGGGCTGGACAAGGTGACTTCCAGAGGTCACTTCCAGCCTCAGCCAGTCTGTGATTCAGCGGAGGGATGGAGGCCCTCAGTGAGGATAAGGGAGCCACTGAAAAAGCAAGGGAGTCCTGCTCTGTCCCTTCCGTTCTGAAAGGGCATTCATGCCTCTACACTTTCTACAGTCACCCCTTCATTTAGGCCACATCCTGGAGTGTGGCTTGAAAGCCTCTTGCAGAATATACACGATACAGGGTTTGAGGAAAGTCTCTCCCCAGCAAGGGGATGCCTCAATTTGAGGATGAAAGGACTCCTCCTTTGCCAATAGTCATGCGTGGACCTAGAGAACATTCGTTCTGTCAAGGGAAAAAAGGGCAGAAGGGACCTCTGTAATAGGGATCTCCCCTAGGCAGTGACCCAAACACTTGCATCAGTGACAGCAAGGGGAATGGAAACCCATCACCACCAGTCTGCAATCCCTGACAGCAACCAGGAAAGGTAACATAGGCAGTCAAATAGAGTTGCTACAGTGGTAAGCAGAAGTGCCCTTTGCTTACCATCCTCGGCCACTGAAAGACAAGAGCCAGACTTCCCTGCATTCTGGTATCCTGAGAGGGTAACATCCCGATCCCGTGCAGCTGATCCACAAGCTGTGACCTAGGTGTGGACCTCATTGTGCTTCACTGTTCGCCAGCTCAGCAGTAGTACCTGTGATTGCTGTGCAGGGCTGACACGCGAGCAGAAATTATCATTAGTGTGAAACTGAGATGTAAGGTGAAGAAGGACTGAGCTGGAAATTCATTAATGAAGCAGGAGAGTACTTGTCCATGAGCTGCATGCAAGGTGAAAAGAAAATAGGACAAATGAAGTAGAATGTACTGGGTTGGGGCTTTTTAAGATCAGAGCAGAAACACAAGTTTCTTTCTGCAGGATCATTAGTTACTATCTTCACTATTGATGGTTGAAAGGAATATATACTACGCAAACAAACTACAACCATGGTGCAGCTTATTGAGGCAAAAAAGCAAATAGTTTTTCCTCATATCTGACATCAGTACACACAGAACACTCAGATTTTTTAACAGGAATTTTTGTCACATGAGATATCATGTTGTATATGCACACCTGTCTCCTATACCTAACTGGCTTTATTGGTTGTTAAGTTTTATCCCCTAATCACTTCTTAAACACACACTAGTTGTTTCTATTAATGTCAGTTCCCTTGAATCATTGCTCGTGGGGAAAGAACAAACATTCCCCTAAATCATCACTGATTCTGGTCCATCTGACTGGAAATTCATTTTGCTCTTCAAGCAGTCTCACATATTAAAAACATGTCCTAGGAAGCTGGGTTAGTTCCCTCGCTTCTTGAAGCACAGAACTTCATTCATGCCCTCTATTAAGTCCTTTCTGGCAGTAGCTTTCCTGTGGGACATCCATTCTAGAATTTTACACTTATGAGGGGCAACATAATCAAACCTGCGAGTTCCTGTTTTGTAATAAATACTTTTCATGGCTTTCCATAGTTTTCATGGCATCCATTCATAACTCAACTTAAGAAATAAGCTACTTAATATTTGTTGCCCTTCCTTTTAACATTTCCATTCTTTCCATATCTCTCTGCAAAATTACACATAGCAGGGAAAGCCTTACTGAATAGCTGGCATTTCTTTATTCCCATATGTCTGCTCAGTTGTTTTCTGTGCAAATATCCTATTTCTTCCATAGATGCTGTCAGGCACAGCACGATCTAATCAGTAGTTTAGGTTCTACTGAAGATTCCCCCAACTCATTTGATGGTAAAGTGTGTAAGTAACAAAGGAGTTCAAGGGTACGTCTCTACAATGAAATGGAGCGTGGGACAGAGGTCTCACATTTAACCCCAACCACAAGTGCAGATGTTGACCTGACCAGTCTCTGCACAAACCAGCTCACCCATTTATGGACCCAGCTTCAAGTACAAGGATTGAGACAAGCAGATGGAGATAGTGGCATGATCAGGGGGATTTTGTCTCCTTTAATGATGTAGGAACTCTTGAAACTGTTGCGCTCTCTGTCAGTCCGCTTTTGTTCTATGTATAGTATACTGACAGTGCCCTATGCACTGCCCTTTGCCACATATAGATGTACTGTGCAATCATCTAGAAGCACTCACTGTTGTAGAGTTACATTGCCTGATACATTTGTCCCAAGGCATCCACTTCTACTTTATGGTTCTTTCCTCTTTAATTAAGTGTGCTCTTTGCAGGGATCACGTGGTTTCTGCCAGCCATCTGTGTTCCATCTCTGTCTTAAACTAACCTCATATCGATCTTCAGAAACTTTATTATGACTAGACATCTAAAGTTTCAGTTTGTGCAGAAGCTCCCAATAGTTTACTTTACTGTAAAAAGATGTTCAATATATAATACACGTAAATGCACTCTTTATTCTGTAAAAATGTGTTGCTTGTGATGTTTGCTGCATTGGCTGAGCATATTGAAAAATCTGTAGGGAGGCATAGTTATGTCCCTCGAGGTAGTATCAAACTGATGGGCGAACAGTAGGAGAAGCCCAGCCAACGTGACCTTTGTAAGTGACACGGCACCTCACCAGCAGAAGCAGAAGCAGGACACCTCACTTCCAAATCCCCGTTCAGCCTTTGATTCTGTGGAACATGCAGACTTCTTGTTTAACTGGGATTAATGATCATACCCTTTGATCATACCAAGAAAAAAAAGCTCAGGCACGGATCCAGGACTTAACAGTTCCTCTTTGAACACAGAGGACAGTAGTTCAGAAGCAGCCGAGTCTCTGACACTCCCTTTTGTCAAATGAGAAATGGCATTTTGAAAGATGTTTGGTATAGTTTTTAATATTGGTGAGACTGCAAACAACTATTCTTGTGATTCCTAAATCTAGATATGGTTATTGTTATTTGTTATGCAGTTAGCATTTTTTTTTCAAATACAATATACCTTTTCTAAACACCTTAACATGTACATATTGGGAAAACCAAGCCTGAAACAAAATTTGGCATCCAAACACTGTGAACTTTGTATGCGTAAATTGTCATTAATGACTAGCAACAATTTTTAGGAGGTTAAATTTCAACAACTGTACTTAAAGCTTTCAGCACTCCGAAGGGGAGATTCCAATGAAGAGAAGTGTACAGGGTACTAAGAAATCTGTAGGAAAAATAAAAGCAGAATTACATACAAGTTGTTTTAAACTATACGGTCCTGCCTGGAGGACTCTGTGCAGGCCACAGAACTGATGGTTATTTCTCTGATTTGAGAGATGAGAAATTTAGATTGTGAGAGGATTGTATTTCCTTTATTACTCACTTTTGCTGCCAGCAAAGAGCAGTTGAGAGCACGTAGAACTTAATATTATGATAAGGAAAGAAATGTTCTGTGGGATATTAGAGTGTTCCATTTGGGGCAATTTAGAGTACATTTATGCTTCTCTAAGCTGAATCTCAGTTCTTGCCAAGGTGTCCTGAAGGAAAAGGCAATGTCTATACAGCAACACAGGCAACTGAAGGGATCAGGATCATCTAGCTTTTTCAGTGAATAGGGCTTCCTATTTTGCTTCCTGTGTTGGACTATGAGGTTAGCCAGCAATCCTCTCTCACGTGGTCTTGTTTCTATCTTTATTTCTTGCCAGGTTGCTCTCTCAAATAAGTTTGATTCTTTTCCAAACTCAGAAGTGTAAGTGGAAAGTTACTGCATTTGACTATGAAAGCACCAGCTTATATATATATATATATTATATATAATAAAACTGACAATCTCTCTGCACATTTTAAAAGGAACTAGTTCATTACAAGGAATAATGTTCTAGTATTCCTGGAATCATGTTATTTGCCTATCATTTTTTTTCTGCAGCTGAAGTAATGTGTTACAAAAAGGAAAAGGATGGTCGGGTATATAAATATAGAAATAGTCCAAGATGGAAAGGTAAAGAAAGACCATTTTCAATGAAGGGATCATTTATAGAAAAGAGAAACCATTTACAGTGAAAGACTCCGTATGTTTGCAAGTCAGGTTTACACTGGCAAATGCCATGCTGCAAACATTGCAAAATGTGTCAGCTGGATGCCTATTTCCCCTTATATCCACACCAAAGGGTGGTTTCAGTGGCCTTGTGTGCTTTATGGTCTGTAAGTGTAAATTTGTGCTTCTCGGCTTTGCCAGCTAATAGGATAGCAGGCTGGTCCTGCACACACTTCACACATTTGGCTTTACAACATACGTGCTTTTGGGGGAAATTAAAACATCAACACATTGTCCTGAAAGTGTGTACACAAGTTTTTCTACAGGACAGGTATAAAACTCTTACATGCAAAATTACATCTGTAACATCAAGGGAAAATGGGAACAGGCTAATATTTCTAAACAGACCAGCGTAATTGGCATGTGTTCTCTCCAAATGTTCAAATGTGTAAAACAGGACTATTGTGGCGGCCCGTGAGAATTCACACATACGTCTAGAGGACACTAAAACTGTGACGGGATGGTTTCAAGTTCTTCATAGAAAACCCAAAGAATAGGAAGCCATTTCTAAGGACTGAAAATACCATAGTCAAAAGGGAAGCAAAGAAATAACAAAAAATACAGTGTAATTAAGGGCACACTAAAAAAAATAGAGAATAATCTAGTGTAGTCTCCTGGAGTTTTTCTTTTCGCTAACAGAGTCTAGCCCTGGAAAAAAAACTGTAAAGAATTATAAAAAGTGGCAAAGACAACAGGAATTTCTGGTGAAGTAAAATAAGTACAAAAGTAAAGTGAAATCCCGCAGACAATAGAAGGGTAGAAGGGAAGTGAGATTTTTTTCCTCTCCTAGTAGGCTAAAAGGAAAAGAGAGATAAAGGATGAAATAGGATCTCTCTGAAACACAGAATGCAAATGATAATCAAGGGACCTGACATGGCAAAACTGCTATGTAAATAGTTCTTTATTTCTTTAGGAAGGAAGCAGAACTAAAGATACACCCAGACCCAAATTCAAGGAAGAAGATAGGATGCTCAGAGGAAAAACCTGCAATAAGGAGCTGATTAATATTTATTTACCTAACTAATAATTTCAGATCTTTAACATTCAATGAGATTCACGAAGGATTATGAGTTTCATCTAATACCTGTTGAAGTGAAGTGGCTCTTTGTCAGTGGAACTGACAGACATTAAATCTGCTACTTGCAAATTAAATGTTTAAAAAAGAAGCACTGAATCAGGGAAAGACGTAATATCTTCTACTGTTTAAAATAAAAGGAGAGGATGAGCTAAATAATGAGCCTGAGCAGCTTTTCACCAGAAGAGCATAAGCAGGTGTTGGCTTAAAGGTGTTGACTTCTCATCTGGGAAGCTCGTGAGAAAGGGGAAGCACTGATCGGGATTAAGTGGCAAGGGAAAAACAACGTACTTGAGTCTGTAAAATGATGGCGAAAGGAGAGTCAATTCTTCATGCATTCTACTAAGTTCTGCTTATCAATCTGTGAACATCCATAGATGATAAAATGCTCATGTCCCTCATTCTGGTAAAGCTATGAAATCATACATTCAGGGTACAATCTGGCTTCCTATATCACAAGCTATTACGTTTCATGCAGTTACTCATGCATTGTTAGTTATTTGGCTAGCAATAAATAACAACTTGTGTTTTGCCACAGCACATTTTCCAGAAATGCTTGACCTGAAGACATCAAGAAATGAAGAATTCATTACTTTAACAGTTTGTTCTAGCGGTTAATCCCCTTCAGCATTAACTAATGGGTACCCAATTCTAATTTGAATTTATCTATCTGGCTTTAACTTCCAGCCACTGGTTCACATTATGCTGTTTGCCTTGACAGAAGAGCCTTTATTGCTTTGTGTTTTCTCTCTAATGTACTCACCCGCTCTAATCTGGTCAAGTCTCTGTGCGGTCTGAACAAGAGGAGCTCATTAACACTTACTAGAGTGTTAAGACCAGGATATTTTGTTTCTACCTTTTTTCTGCACATTTTCCTGTCTTTCGCATTAAAAATATAGACACCAGAATTCTCCTGTGTAGCTCTTGTTTTCACCTCTGTGTTCTCATTCATTTCTTTATTATCTGCACATTGATGATTCACATTAGTCTTTTTTTTGCTGTTGAATCAGACATTGGAGCTCTTGTTCTGCTGCTGTTTAGTATAAACACAAAATCCTGTTTCTGAGTCAGGGTATCCAGGAGCCAGTCTACAGAATGTGGACACAGCCTGCATTATCATTTTACATTTAGTTGACCTAAAATGCCATTTGCATTAAAGAGTACTAGTGTTCATTTGCAAACAGAATCTTGTACACTAGTGATATGATTTCATATGCCTCATAAAAATCTGTAATCTCATTATATATCTTTGTTTAACAAGATGTGCTTTCAGTAAAACTATTGTCACTAGCATTAGTTATATTCCTCTCCATCAAGCTTTTATGGCTGCGATCCCATGTCAGTGGTTTTTGCCCTTTTCCTAGTACAATGTTGTCAGGCTAACCAGACAGTAATTACCTAGATTACATCATTTCTCTCTTTTTTCTCCAATATTCACATAATGTTAAAATAATTTAAGTCTTGTAATATTTTTCTGGATTTGTTAAAAATTTATAGAAAAGACTGAAGATCTGTTTAGCAAATTATTGTAGAACTCTAGGGTGTGAGTACATAGATTTAAATCAGATTTTAAAATTCTAAGTTTTGTGATGTTGTATAATATCACTTAGCTATTAATAAACTGCAAAATTATTTACCCACATGTGACGTAAGCAGATCAGACTCCTCTCCAAGCATGAAACACCCAAAATATTTATGAATATTTTATTTCTTTAGCATCCTTAACAAATGCATACTCTCAGCCAGTAATTGACTTTGGGCTTCTTTTCTTACTAATGTAGTTAGAAAATGGTTACTTATTTGTGTGAACTCTAGCTATGGATTTTTTCCTGAAGTGTTCATCAATATTTATATGGTCCACAATTTCTGCTTCACATCAATATTTATTTACCCTTTTTCCCATTTATTACAGTTTTTATTTCTAATTATTTTTTTCTATTCATCACTGAATCAACACCAGATTCTAAGTACAGCTCCTCTTTTTTTTTCAATTGCAGACTTGTGACACTTTGTCATGTTTTGTAGCAATTAAAGACCTCCCTATTTTCATTCAGTTTTGTCTACCTTGTTCCTCTCAAGTCGCATCACTTGTAATCTTAGCAATAGAAAACAAACCATACAGTTTCAAAGTATGTACAGCAGGCACCATAAGATACGGAAAGCAGTTTGCATTTTCAAAGTCCAGCGGTGAGCTGCAGATAACACTTGTGAAGGAGCAAGTATTTAAAGGGAGACGAGGCAGTAAATAGGGGAACAGTGCGAGACAACACTGCAATGCTGCTGGAAAGACTCTTAGCTCACATCCTCAGTTTTGCAATTCAAAACAGTTCAGCTGGAACCTAGAAACAGGAGAGGTTTCCATTCAGATTTAGATTTTACTGTTCATTAATCATGTTTCAATGTAGATAACTAGGAAGAAGCAATTGATTTTGTTATAATTTAAATGTTTGGGGCAGGAACACTGAACACTGATTTCTTGAATTAGTATTCTTCCAGGGTGATAATATAATCAAAAATAATGTAGTCATACCTGCCTTAGATTAGACATGTCGTAAAAAGAATCAGTAAAGGGATTTATCTTTGTATGCCAAAATTCAAAACCTGAGATCTTACACGGGCACAGAAATGTTCATATTCAGAAGTGCAAAGGGACTGCTAACTTTCCAAGCCACTGAACAAATTCAAACAGCTGCCATTAAAAATAAAAATCCTTTCACACCCTGAATATGAAATCTTTGCCCAAAATGCTCCAGATTTCCATGTGATAAGCTATCCAGTGGCTCTAATATTTTATCAATGTCTTGCAAGACGTCCATATACAGCAGTTTTATGTGAAAGAGGGAAAAGGAAGGCATCAGAGAAGACTTCTTCACTGAAAAGAAGAGTTTTATAAAAGCCTTTTTTTTTTTTTTCTTGTAAGATTTTGTATTTCACAGTCTCCACCCTCCTGTTTAAGACTGAAAACAGGCATTTTCTGGTTTACACTGAAACAGGAGAGGCTTAAATATCTCTTCAGCTGCTTCCTAATGTTTGTTCCACAGGAAGGGAGTGAGTTCGTAGCATAGTGTGCTTTGTTGTATCTGCATCAGCAAAGCAGATAAGAAAAAGGGGCAGAGGAAGAGCACCAGGAGACAGTGTGGTGCTTAAGGATTATTGTGAAGGTTTCAGGGAACAAGACAACTGTCAGGTAAGCAGAAAGGGTCCTCTGCTATTTATTTTCCTGTGCCGCTTCCCAAACCGCTCAACTGTGTGTAAGCATTTTCTCTGAAATAGCTTATTTTTGGCTCCCAGCTGCGGGTCGGTATTTCTCATAGCAAACTGAAATTTTCCTAAATTCTGTTGTTATTCTTCCTGCTTAGCACTTAAAATCTCATTTTGGCACTGAAAAGCTCTGTCTTGGCTATGTTAACATACATTTAAGTGCTGGATATTCCCTTCACGGAGAAGATGGCCCATCTCCAGTTCTACCTGACATGCTTGGGCTGACGTCATACTGAAGGAGCCAGCAGGCGCTTTGCTGAAAATCCGAAGCTCCGTGAGATTTGGCTGCCTATATACTTTGATTAAACAGCAGTTTGTTCCAGAGAGACCTTATCATATGAAAGGACAGGCTCCTTGTGAGTCCCTGCGTGGTTTTGTCTTTGGCAGATCCCTCCTTGGAATTCAGGGAGGCAGAAGATACTTTTCATGTTGAAAGGCATCATTTATAGTTTCTTGGGACTTTTGCTGGACTGTCTACATTAGCAATAAGTAGAAGGCCTGCAGCAATAAGACTGATGGCACTGAATCAAAGCATCTACAAAGCCTCTAAGAGTACGATCCTTCTGTGAGGTTCCCGTGAGCGCTTCCTCCCCTACCCTCACACTTCTTTCAGCATCTCTGTTTGGGGCTGTGCGTCTGGCACAGTCATTGACACACAGCTTTGTCAAGTTGCAAATTACGAAATAAAAGTGTGGAAATAAATACAAAATTAAAATCTTGTTTATCACAGAGCTTCTTTGCTAGCGTAGGGCATTGAAGCAAGTTGTTCTGTGACAGGAGGGCTATTGCTTTTTCAGTGTCACGGGGAAAGTGACGCTTTCCATGCCAGGCAACGCAGTGCATCAAGCCCAGGAAGCTGCAGGAGTTTACAAGAAAAACTTCTCCCTTCATCATTAAAATCCCAGACACTCTACAGAATCCCTGCGGCGTGGTGTTTAAAATGAGGTACTGCAAGAGTGGCAAATAAAAGTGGGCATGTTCTGCTAATGAGAGCAAATTGTGCCAGCTCTTTACAAAGAATAGCGTGTTTCCACACACATCAAACCAGCTCTGCTTGACAGATGTGGAAAGAGAGGGAAGAGAGGCTATGGCACTGTTTATTCCTTTCTACTCACCTCAGTCTGGCATCTTGTAGAGACTATGGATCATATTGGGTCTAATCTTGTCCTTACTTAAAAATGACAATATTTTGTGTGAGATCTGGACTGCCTAAGGGGAAAATGGCAGTATTCAAACATAACATACCCTCAGATTACATTGCTGTTCATTTTAGCAGCAATAATATGATTGGCAACGATAAGATCGTGGCCTTCATTAGGTTCACGAGTTAAGAAAATCACTGTCGTGAATAACAGTATTTTAGAACTACTACTTCAGGATATTTATATGCAGATTCAGACAATGCTTCAATGTATGGAGAGTATCCATTTGGGGGATTGCAGTCTGTAAGAAATTTTGTAGCTCTAACAGCATTCAATTAAGGCAGACGTTTTTTCTGGTATTAGGCTTTCTTTCTTAAGTGCTTTCTCTGGTAATTTAATAAATCATTCCTTATATCCTCATGTTTAAATTCTATTCCGATACAAACCGCATCCATCAGGGTTGAGGAGAGTGCAACAGCGCATGCTGTGACTTCCAAAGAGCTGGTATCTCACACCCTCATTAGCAGAAATGTATCTAGAAGTTCTAAGTGCCTTTCTAAAGACACATACAACCATCTCCCTGTGACTTACTCACTTCCTGTTTTCCTTCAAAAGCAGCTGAAAGAGGCGCTCTGCACCTGCTTTCTGCTTGTGCTGACATCTGTTTCTACATGAGAAAGGAGGCAATGAATGTTAAGCTGAAGGGACTTACTTCATTTATGATTGCAAAGATTCTTGGCTTGAAAAAATCAGTTCAATTCCAGTGCCATTCACCTTCCACGCTAAGCAGGGAGACAAAGAGAGCATTCATAGACGCAGCACATGTGACATGGGGCAGCCTAATGGCATTAGAACAGTTCAGTGAAGCATTAATGAATTTACAGTGATGACAGCACAACAGTACTAGGATCTAATCTGCTCTGTGGTAAGTGGTTTTCATAAGTAACCTCAAACACAAATAACCAGTCAGGACTCTAACTAAAATCTTTTGTTTTCTGACAAAACATAATCAGCTATTTTTCTTTTTAAACCAGCAGCCACTCCCTTGTTTGCTGTGTTGCTGGTGTTTCTCCAGTCCGTGTAATATCTCAGACTGTTCTCACCAAGCTCAGATAAGACTTGAGCTTTTCCAAGCATCTGATATTTCAAATACATCTTTTCCCATAATCTGAGGTCCAGAAAAAAGCCTGGCACAGAAAAAATAGGTGATATGATCTTGTCCATAACACCATACCTTTATTCCAACTTTATATTCACATCCTTTTCTTCAACATCGCACCTCCTTGTTGTCGCATATCTGTGCCTACGCATGTATTTGGCTGAGGTGGACGTATAAGATTTTATTTCAGATATCAGCAAGGTTCTTGAGATGAGGAAAGATGTGAGCACTGGGTGTGTACACAAGATCTTATCCTACCTCGCTGACATCAAAAAGGTTACTGCCATTGACTTAAATGAGCATGGTGACGGAGACAGCAACCTCTGCTAAAATGCCCATTTCAAGAATCCTAGAGAAAGGTGTTGGGCTTGAGGAGATAAATATGTGGGGAGGCTTCTCTTCACAGCCTACCAAGAATGGTGGTCACACATAAGTAACCACAAAATTATTCACAAGTTTAATAATTTCATCATGGACGTTCTCTCATAAGGAGAACAAGTTATGTATTTGAATAGAAGCAAAGCAAAGTACTTCCAGTATTTCTTAAGTGTCTTTTAAGAAATGTGTTTTAAGATATATCCCATAACATTTCTCTGAAGAAATAGTTGTTCTTCCCAATGCTATAAAGATACATATTCTAAATCACATTGTCCCTTCCCAGGAAAATGGGTAATGAAACAGGCAAGAAACATAAAGAGGGGGAAAAGTGTCTGTAGGTCTTCACAGATCTGCCAAATCTCAGTGAAGCTGGATTTCGGTTACTTAGATGAAGGCAGGCTGGAGTGGGAAAAGATGACAGTAAGAAGTGGAGATACACTGCAGTCTGCAGTGTTCCTAAAGAACGAATAAATACAATGAAGCTTGCCTTACTTTAGTTTACTCCAGCACTAATACCAGTGAAACCAAGTGGTGTGGGGTGCAGTGCAGACCAGCTAATACATAAATACCCAAAGGTCTGAGAGGACTGGCATAGCCCAGCAAAAGCCTTTGTGATCAGTACCCAAGTCAGAAAGATCGAAGAAACTTTCATAGCAGCTAGAGTTACTACGCCAGTAAGATCTATAACTGCTCTCCAGGTGCACTGTAGCATTTTTCTTACTCAAAGAAAATGTGGCTCTAGGGACCCTGTCATGAGAGAGGAACCATAGAAGCAAGGCAGAACAGAAGTGCATCCACAGTTTTATTTACTCCCCAGACTGCTTGTCAATGGATTTCAGTGGGACTTCTCATGTCAGCAGGGATTGCCAGGAGGGAGAAGATAAATCTGTCCGTTTGCTATCAGAAATGCTTTGAGAATCAAATTTACAAAAAAAAAAAGATTACATAGGATTGATTGCCTTCATTGTCCTCATTTTAGTAATATTATTAGCTATAAATCACAGGACGGTTTCATATGGAATAACATTCTTCTAAATATCGCAACATCTTCATTCCCCCACCAGTTACTCTGTTCATTCATCGTACACTGGAAATCCCAATAAAATTATCTAACTGGAGACTAATAGCATGGCTGAATCGTTCCCTCTTCCATATGTTCTGTTAACTTGTTTTTATCTTTCTTTGTTTTTTAATTTTTTTGTTGTCAAATTGTATTGCAGAGCACATAATGCTTTTCTGCTCCTTACCATGTCTCATACATTAAAAATACATTAGGGAAGATATCAACTACCTTGATTTGCTTTAAAATGTTGTCTTTCCCTCACATCCGCTGAAGATAAGACTCATGAATGCATTAATCCTAAACAGAGTTAGTGGTGGTTCCTCATTTATTAAAAATGCAGGCCAAAACTTACCATTAAAAGGACGATGTAAAAAAAAAGTATAGTTTGCTCCATATGCTTGATGCTCAAAATAATTCATTGATGATAATGATCATAACAATAATAGGAAGCTGAAGAAAATATAAAATTACCTTGTCTAATTCAAACCTGGGAAGAAAATGAGTTTTCCTGAACAACCAGAAACTGCTTTCAGAATCGGTTTTATCTCTGTGCAGCTGGTGCAAAAGTCATGCTGTTACATATTCTTTCTGTTCGGTACCTAAAAGGCTGGGGGAGATATTTTTTCACACCTATTCCCAGCCCTGCTCTATTCCCTTTGTGCTTTGTGGGTTCAGCACAAAAGGTCTAGAAAGTAGGCTGGAAAAATCAGCTGCGGGTTCTCCTTGAGAGAAGGGCTCCCCAGCTGCCGCAGTGCCAGCACAGCCAGCTGTCCCCCACCAGCAGCTCACTTCTTTCCAGCACACTGAACAGACCAAGGTCATGATGCTCGCTGTGCTCCTTCCTGGGAATGGGACAGCCCAGCCCCTAAGGACTGCAGCTGGTGAGGAGCAGCATCCACCATCTTCCCCAGAATCAGGTGCCAAAAGGTCCCTGCTGTCTCTCTGGATGTCAGGATCAAGTATGCACCTACATCCCACAGGTTTACATGGGAATTCTTTCTAATAGAACTTATTAACAGCAGCAAAGCATGATTGTATCCATGCCCATAACATGGGGCTTCCTACAGAGGAAGAAGATTTTAATTACATAATTTTTTAAATTATATAAGCAATGATTTCACAGAATGCCTGAGGTTGGAAAGGACCTCTAGAGATCATCTAGTCCAAATGCCCTGCTCAAAGCAGGGTCTTTAGCTGACCTTGCTCAACATTGCTCAAGGCCACATCCCATTGGATTTTGAGTATCTCCAAAGATGGAGACTCCACCACCTCTCTGGGCATGCTGTGCCAGTGTTTAACCACCTCCAGAATAAAAAGCGTTTTTTCTAATGTTTAAGTGGAATTTCATGTATTTCAATTGCCCTGTTGCCTCTTGTCCTGTCACAGGGCACCAGTGAAAAGACCCTGGCTCCGTCCTCTCTACTCACCTCCATCTGGTATTTATTCACATTGATTAAATCCTCCTGAGACTTCTTTTCTGTCTGAACAGTCCCAGCTCTCAGCCTTTCCTCATAGGAGGGATGCCCTAGTCTCTTAATCATTATGTCCCTATGCTGGACTCCCTCCAGCACATCTATGTCTCTCTTGTACTGGGGAGCCCAGANAAAATACCCTGGCTCCGTCCTCTCTACTCACCTCCATCTGGTATTTATTCACATTGATTAAATCCTCCTGAGACTTCTTTTCTGTCTGAACAGTCCCAGCTCTCAGCCTTTCCTCATAGGAGGGATGCCCTAGTCTCTTAATCATTATGTCCCTATGCTGGACTCCCTCCAGCACATCTATGTCTCTCTTGTACTGGGGAGCCCAGAAGTGGACACAGTACTCAAGATATGGCCTCACTAATGCTGAACAGAGGGACAGGATCATCTCCTTCAACCTTCTGGCAATACTCCTCCTAATGCAGCCCAGGAGGCTGTTGGCCTTATTCATCACATGGGTGCATTTCTGGCTAATGTTCAACCTAGTGTCCATCAGAACCTCCAGGTTCTTTTTGATAAAGATGCTGTCCAGCTGGCTGACCCACTGCCTGGTACCTTGGGTTGTTCCTCCTCGGCAAAGGGCAGGGCTTGGCATTTCCCTTTCTTGGACTTCCTGAAGTTCCTATCAGACCATTTCTCCAGCCTGTCAAGATCCCTCTGGATGGCAGCACAAACACCTCGTGAAGCAGCTGCTCCTCCCAGTTTTTTATCATCTGCAAACCCACTGAGTCCACTCTGTCCCACCATCTAGGTAACTTATGAAGATGTTAAACAGTGCTGGCCCCAGTATCGACCCCCAGTGTACACCTCTGGTGATTGGTCTCCAGATGAACTTTGTGACTGATCATAATCCTCTCAGCCCAGCACCTCAGTCAATTTTCAGTCCAGCTGACTGTACTCTTAACTAGTCTGTACTTCATCAGTTTGCCAGTGAAGATGTTATGGCAGACAGTGTCAAAAACCTTGCTAAACTCAAGATAAACAACATCCATGGCTCTCCCCTCATGCACCAGAGTAGTAATTTGTCATAGAAGGCTACCAGACTGGTCAAGAATGATTTTCCCTTCCTAGACCCATGCTGACTACTCCTAATCACCTCTTGTACTTCAAGTATTTGCAAAAGGCATCCAGGATTATTTGTTCCATCTCCTCCCCAAGGACTGAGGTGAAACTGCTCCTTGAAGAAAGGAGCAGTATTTGCTTTCTTCCAGTGCTCAGGAAACTTCCCTGATTGGCATGACCTTTCAAAGATTATCAAGAGTGGCCTTGCAGTAACATCGGCCAGCTCCCTCAGCACTTGTGGTTGCATCCCATCAGATCTCGTGGACTTGTGTGTGTCCAAGTTGTTTAAGTGTGCCTAACCTGGTCCTCCTACAACAATGGTAATTCTTCCATGTTCCAGATGTTCCTGTGGGTCTCAGGGGCCTGGGATTCCTGAAGTTCAGTCTTACCAGTAAAGACCAATGAGAAAAAGGCATTGAGTACGTTGGCCTTTTCTGTGTCCTCTGTCACCAGGCTCCCTGACTCATTCAGCAGTGGGCATGCATTTTCCCTAGTCTCCCTTTTGCTGCTGATGTACCCATAGGAACCTCTCTTTTTGCCCTTCACATCCCTCACCAGAAGCATCTCCAGGCAGGCTTTGACTTTCCCAGCTGGATCTGTGCATCCTTGAGCGGTGTCTCTATATTTCTTCTATATCACCTAAAGCTACTTCCACCTCTTGAAAGTTTCTTTTTCTGTCTTTGAGTTTTGTCAAGAGCTTCTTGCTTATCCACGCAGGCCTCCTGCCACCTTTGCTTGACTTCCAGCATGTGGGGATGGACCACTGTTGAGTCTGGAGGAGGTGACCCTTGAAAATCAGCTGTCTCTCCTCCTCTCTTCTTCAAGATTGCCTCACAATTCTTCCAAGCAGGTCCCTGAACAGGCCAGTGTTTGCTGATATCCAGGGTTGTTAACTTGCTATTTGTCTTCTCTCAGGATCCTGAGCTCCACCATCCCATGGTCAAGGTGGCCATGGCTGCCCCGACCTTCATATTTCCAACTAGTTCTTCTTTGTAAAAATCAGATCCTGCAGAGCATCTCACCTCTTCATCTCCTCAACCACCTGTGTCAGGAAATTGTCATCAGCGCATTCCAGAAACCTCGTGGATTGCTTTTGCCACGCTGTGCTGCCCCTCCGGAAGATATCTGGGTTGTTAAAGGCCCATGTGAGGACCTGGGCCAGTGAACACGAAATTTCTTCCGTTTGTCTGAAGGAGGCCTGATCTACCCGATCAGGCAGTCTCTAGCGGACACCCACACCGATGTCATCCACGTTGATCTGTCGGCCAGCCCAGACCCATAAGATCTCAGCTGGCTCATGGCAGAGCTCCATGCATCCCTGCTTCTCTCTCAATGACAAGGCAACTGTCCTTCTTCACCATCCCATCCTGTCCTTCCCAAACAGTCTGTATCCAGCCATCGCAGCACACCAGTTGTGTGAGTGTGATTTGCCCATTAATCAGAGATTTCTGAAAATGTNCTCCGTGCATCCCTGCTTCTCTCTCAATGACAAGGCAACTGTCCTTCTTCACCATCCCATCCTGTCCTTCCCAAACAGTCTGTATCCAGCCATCGCAGCACACCAGTTGTGTGAGTGTGATTTGCCCATTAATCAGAGATTTCTGAAAATGTAGGCTCTATCTACTGAAGAATTCAAACGTGAGCTTTTTGCTTTTTTAATTTCTTTGTCAAACAAACGGCTACAAACAGAAAGTCCATTTCTCAGTACCATTGCAAAGTGCGTGTGTTATGGTCAAATATGTCCTGTGTTGCTGTTAGTTTTGTAACAAAGAAATGTTGCTATCAAATAGTTCTTATCAACAAAATTAAATAGAAATGATAAATGGCTTGCTAATATTTTTCTGTGAGCCAGTTTTTAAATGGGTCACATTGTTCTTCTCTTTACTAGCAACCTAAAATAGAAGTTATTATATCAACAGTGGTTTGCACATAATAGAATGTTATCTGAAATTGAGTTTGGTAATGTTTTTTCCTTGAAAATTAAGGCTATAGTAGTACAGTTATTGAAAATTATCATAGTTTATTTTTTATTTTTCTATTTAAAAGCAATATTCTTGATAGTAAAAATTGCAGTTGGAGTTCTGACTAGACAAAATGATATCTTGGTGCAGGCAATAAAGAAAATGAATGCTCATGCTGAGAGCATAGTATCATTGAGGCTTCTTTTCCCTTCACGGATCAAATTCTCTACCGGAATATTTGATGCAATTCCACAGACTTCAGTGGGACTGCATCAATTTATGTTACAGAGAATAGAGGAATTTTTTGTTTTGTTTTGTTAAATATTTTGCTAATTTAAAAAAAAAAACTAAGTTATAAAAATAAGGATAGAAAAGTAAAAGCATTGACAGCATTTTCCTTCACAAAACTTGGACTTGACAGGCTATTTCCAAAAATCAAACTGTGGTCCCTTTCTCCCTGGAGTATCTTGCAGATGTGCAGATGCAGCTCTTCAACACCAAGGAAGAAATGAGCTACCCACAAATGCCAGCAAAAAGCCAGGTGCATGCAGCCCACCCAAGCAACGCAGGGCCGTCCAACAGTCACCAGCACCTCCAGGAGAGGGTTTTTTTACACACGTTGTGAAACACTCTGGGAAAATAGAAATTCAGGTGTACACAGGGTGCAAGCTGTTCAGAGCACCTCAGATTTGTGCTCTACTGCAGTGCTGGTGAGGATGCCACGTGTGGCTGTAGAGAATTCTTTCCTGGAGAACAGATTTCCCCACTATCATGTCAGCAGCTTCTGCTCCCACTCAGCTCTCAGTTCAGAATTAAAGGGCATCTCAGGGCTCCGCTTCGGTGCCTTAAGTTAAAGTAGGGCTAGAATGGTCAAAATCATTTGCAACCCTTAAAAACGTAATAAGGGAAAATAAAGAGGTCTTTCCACCACCTGCTGAGGAGAACGGAAGCACAGGAGAGAACAGACTAGAGCACAAGGTCCTGACTACGCCAGGCATCATGTGTTAGACTCTTCGGGGATTTCTTCAGAGAGGTGAACTTCACTTGCAGTGAGATCAATGAAAATCTGTACGTTCAATCTGCTTCTCATAAAAAAAGTACCTCTGAGCCTCTCCAGTGTGCAAGTCAGAACTGTCTGAAAGTCACAGGGAAATGAAGGGCTGAAAGGCTAAGAATTTCATGCTTCTTTTTCTTTTTATATACTCTTTATTCCCACAGATCCTATGGGAAGCATAGGACTTCAGCACAGAGACAGCCAGAAAGATTCAGGCCTGTTAAATTAGTAGCTTGTTTAAATCCCAAGGTAAACTAGTTGTGCTAAATTAATCTGTGAACCCTCACATCAGATCTAGAGCCTCTGAGCAGTACAGATATTTTGAGATGATCTAATTGTGGTTGGAGGGAAGGGAGAGCATGGGCACAAGTAATGCTACACTGTGTGTGCCGCAGTAGGGTTAGCACACAGCACAGTGCAAAAAGCTGAAACACAGCCAGAACACCAGGGATCAAAGGTGTCTAGGCATTTCTAAAAATTAGTTGTTGGGATAATCATAGGATACCAGGTTTGACGTGCTTGCTAGGAAACTGACGAAGATGTGCAAAACAAAAATGTGAGTTTCTGGAAGTGGTGGAGGGACTGGAAAGAGCAGGGAAGGCTGCTGCTGCCAATTAGTGTATTAACAGACAGGAGCTATCTGTCATGGGAGTTTTCCCAGCTCTTAAGCAGGAATTGGAGGCACCCCAGCTAGCTTTGCTCTCTAAACTCAGGCAGGACCAGTTAACAGTAGTGCCTCTCACCCGAATGAATTAGAGAATACACGTACTGCCACCTTTAACGTCGTATTAGGAAGCAGGGGACAGGTCTTGACAAGTTGCAGGCCGTGGAGCCGAGCGAGACCAGCGTTCAGGGTAACCCAGCGCTCCTTCAGGACGATGCTCTTTTCTGAGTCTGGCACTGGCGGACACTGTGGGGTGGAAGCACTACACCCATCCCCACTCCACGCCTAGCCTAACGTCAGCACTACGAAAGCACATGCAAGTTGTCATGGTGTTGTCAACTCAATCACTACAACCAAACAAGAAGGGAATAGAGAAGACTTCCGACGTGCTACTGGTAAATGTGGAATTTGTAGTATATTTGTATACCTACCTTTGTTGAGTAGATGACATTTATGCATTGAAATGGACTTTTCTTATAAAATTCTTGAGATACTACACTTTTGCTTTTACCCCTCTGCATGAATGGTGGAAAACAGTTTTTAAATACTGTGCTGCAGACAGAAAATAAAATGAATAAGCATTTTGCCGTTTGCAACTCCTTCAAGATGTGATTGATCGTTGTCCCATCTTCACAGGTCAGCCTCTGGCATAGAAAACTCCAGATAATCTTCAGCTGCACTTCCTAAACCATTAATAGGATGGACAAAGCCAAGATAACAATGCATGATTTTTTTCCCAAAAGCAGCTGACGGGAGGAAATGGATACCAAATGAATTAACTCATTAGAACAATACGGTACATTTGGATATTCAAAACAGACTGCCTGGAATGATTTAAATCTAGCATAAGGTTAATGTCAGTCCCTTGTTTAGGCGTGTCAGTGTTGTAATCTAGTGCTCCAGTTTTAGAAATGCTGATGGGTGCACACCCTGCGGCTTGTGTGCTAGGGTGAGCCTGGCCTTAATTAATTACATGACTAGAATGCCACCTATCATGGTCACACGCAGGTTGTGAAAGGGCTAAATTCACATGCATGGACACACACACACCACACACAGACATACCAACACTTTCTAATATAAACAAAAATGTCTATTGTTTGCTTGTTGAGAGGCATTATTAAAAACAGCAGGTAACTTATAGGCTCTAAATACATTCTGGCTTTAAGAAGCTGCATCTATACGCAGGGTAAAAACTCAGCAACCATCTCAAGGGAGCAAGCTTTCTCTCATGCCTGATTTATAACCAACAGAGTATTTCTCAGAAATCGGGTTTTACCATTTGTCAGCCACAAGTTGTCAACCAAGCCTATTTTCTGCCAGTAAACTTCCACCTGTGCCTCTTTCAAAGTTACAGGAGTGTATTTTTAGAAAATTGTGGACCTTTATTCAGCATACCAGACTCCATTATAACACTGCTAAAGTAATATATACATTTATAGCCATCATTAATGGGTATATTTAAGAGCTTTAGTTGCTTTTTATCCTTCATGGGGTAATAAGCCGTGATTAAAGGAGTCAGGGGGTGTATTACAGCAATGTTTGCAACCACACGTGTAACACAAAGATTGCTTTGCGAAGAGACAACTGGCAGCCAAAGCAGTTCAGGATATTTCTTCACATATACATAGCAAAGGCATGATAGCACTTTTCATTTAAAAAAAATAAAAAAATCTAACACAACATCTTGTTAAATCACTGTATCTGAAAATGGCTCAAATTTAATTAGCGTGCGCAGATAATGGGGATTAGGCAGCACCATAAAAATGGTCCTGTTGATGGGTATCTGAGGAGTCCACATAGATAGCCTATGACCAGCAGCTATAAAAAGCTCTTTGCTTTCCTTTTGGTGCAGGAATCACTTGGAAGAAGGGTCATTCCAAAACAAAAGCAATTCAAGCAGCCTATCTGAGGAAGATGAGGAAGGAAGGTGGAAGGCTTATTTCATCTTCTGCATTGCCAATCATTTTTACATCATCCCAGATTATGCAATATACTGTAGCAGGGACTGTGAAGCATGAGTAGGGCAGGAAAGGGCAGTCTTCGCACTGTCTACTGCACAGCGTGTGCTCTCAGATGTCTGAGGCGGAAAGGTCACGGCCACAGACTTCACAGCATCTCTATCCGGATTTGGTCTACACCCACCCTTGATTATCCAGAGTTATGAGGAAGAGAGGTTAACTGCTTTGTGAAGTCTGTGTTTATGCTGGTGGCGTATAAAGAAGAATTCGGTTAAAACCAAACGAAGTAGCTCCCTTCTTAAGAATGACATTGTCACGGTGCAGTACAAATTAAAATAAAATTCCATGAATTAGTGTTCTGATTTCATTTTGCAATGATGTTTTACAAAGTGTAGTGTCCAGCAATATGTATTGATAATCCTAAAGAGAGCATATGAGGGTTTACAATGTATAATGATGTGTAACGTCTTTGGTGCTCAAACTCTTGTTCCTTTGTACACCATGGTGATACAAACTGGCTTGGCAGAAGGCACAAGACTTTTTCTCATCTCAAAAAAATAACAGCTGTTCTGGAATGAGGTAAAATTACAAAGGTAAGGGCAGAATTACTTTAGTGAAGGGACTGTATCACATGGTCACACCTCTTCTTTTCCATGAGTATCTGGGGGTTTTGTGATAGTCCAATAATCTTCAGAAAAGTGTTGAAAATCCCTTTCTTTTTTAAACTGTATTGGTTTCTCTAATTGAATTCCCCACGTACACACACACACACATGCACACACACTTAACCTTTTTCATTACGCACCCACAGGCTCTACTGGAGCCCCAAGCCACAGTACTTCTGAAATCAGCATGTTTGTGTTTCGTGGAAGCTATCTTGCAAATTCTCGGCGAACAGATGTGCGATCCCAATTCAAGGCAAGGTCCACACAACCTGCCAGATCTGCATACAAATTGGGAGTCCAAATCAGATACAATCCCTTCTTTTATTTTGTTCTGGCTTGAAAAAGCTCTGAGATCAGCCTCATCCATGAAAATGTCCCAAAGAGAAATCCTAGATTTAGCTGACAGATGCATAAAATCTCATGTTGTCACAGAATTCCCTAGTGTCTACTCAGCACCAGATGTCAAAGAATGCAAATCTGCAGCTGGGTCTGGTGTTAATTTGCGCTCCAAATTCCCTCCTTCACAGCTGTTGTTTTCCACTTCCATGTACACAGAGCCAAATTTTCAGAAGCAGGAGATAGACCATGGCTTCCTATTTTGATGTGAATATACATGGTTCTTTATTTGACTGGAAAATGCCTGTTTGAGTTGGAGAATAGTGTATTTGTGAGGGCATATTTGAATATGCTCAC
>VZSC01004061.1:288282-303764 GCA_013398225.1 Steatornis caripensis
TGAGGGCATATTTGAGTATGCTCACCCGCCAGTATTGAGAACATCCTTGCTCATCTTTCAAACACAATCTCTTTTCAACAAGTTCTCTGGAACTGGAGTTGTCTTTCTAAATATCTTTTTGGAGGTACAGAATAGGATTTTCATCTGTGCTTAGGCCTCCTGGGCACTGTGGAAACAATAATCATAGCCACAGTAATACAAAACAAAAGGCATGTAATCATGAGGAACTGCAGAGCAGTGTTTCTTCAGTTATCGGGCGGGGGGTCCTTTGCTGGCTATCCTATGTGCACCTCAGGAAAGGAAGCTCTATCCTGACACTACAATGACTGTTTTAAACCCTTGTTCTCCCTTGTGTAGATACTACCAGCCTGCACAGCTTTTGAAATTTAAGTCAATGAGTGCCATTAAAATAACACGTCTGCAAGAGCTGAACTGACATGAATTTTTCCTTTTTTTTCTATCTAAATGGGTGGAAAATTTGAAACAACAGGTAAAGGTGACTACAACAGTCCACATTTGTTTTCCTAAGCTTCCTTTTAAATTAATTTAGATTTCCAATGTTCACTTCCAGTGTAGTTTAGATTTCATTTTCTTAAATGAAGATAAAATGCATATGGAGACCTTTTCTTTCCCCTCACTTATGTAATCATCTTCATTTCACTGAGTTCTCAGTTATACAGATAGTAATCATAATCTACCCAAATATTTGTTTTCTTACATCTCTGATTTTCAGCCAAACTTGAGAAAGTTGGTGTCATCTAGGGCTGAAAGGCATTACTGTGTTTAAAAAGGAGGAGTCTTACATGGCGGGAGAGTAAAGTACTCAAAACACGGGTTCAAATTTAAACAAAAAGTCCAAATTGGATGCTTAGCATGCACTTTAGCATTGCAACATGCCTTGTATCAGACTCCATTAGTTTCCCAGAATGCTTGTCTTTTCCCAAAATGTTTTTATTGCCTTCAGCTAGATGGGGATATTTTCCTCTTGGTTTTACGCCCGTGAACGTTTTGATGCCTGCGCCAAATGTAATTCACCTAATAGCACCGTCTCCCCAACTTCACTGAGACCAAAGGTGGTGAACCCATGCTATGAATAGCTGTGCTGTACAGATTTTTCATCCAGTGCCTGTAAATGGTATAGACCAGCCCCACTAGAATTACCATACACTTCTTTAAGTCTTGACCTGGCTTGCATGCAGCTACCCCAGATCCTTCTACACCATTGCTACCCAGCACCTCCAGCTCTGGCCCTACAGCAAGCAGATCCAGGTCGGGTGCCTGCATCTGCCATATGAATATTCACGTTGGCAATAAGAATGAATGAGATAGATAGATAAACAAATCCAGCCACAAAATACTGAAAGATCGACTCCCTCTAATGCTGTGTAAGCTAATTCCAGAGTCCTATTTTTGTCATGAAAAGTTTTAACATGACTTGAACTATAGCTATGAAGTATGGAAGTGGAACAGTGTTGTAGCGAGAGTCTGCAGTTTTTACTGTGTTTACTAACTGTGGCCATAAGACAGAGCAATGGTAATGAAAATGTTAAGTGTCAAAGGCATTTTTAAGCTGTCTAGCAGTGTTTATTACCACTATTATTATATACATATTCAGAACATCAGTTTTTCAAAGGAGACAATAGTAACAATTTAGGAAAGCAGTGATTTAAGAGAAGATAAAAAGTGGTGTTTGCTGGTTTTAAAGTAAGCAATAGCAGAGCTATCCATCTATCAGATAAGAAGAAAGGAGGGACAAGAGTTTAAAATACTTTGTTTGAAATGATATGACCCGGTACAAATACCCTCGGTGACATTTTAAGATCAAATAGTCTAAGCATCAAGTACATGTATTTCAAATCATAAGGGGAAGTTGTGGCAAGTTCAGCCTGATCTGCCCAAGCAAAGGAGCTAGTGCCCAGGGTGACAGAGACTTTAATTTAATTCTGAGTTCCTGAAGTTAATCCTGCATATTTTTACAAGTATCAACAGGTTGTATTTACTTATTTATTTGACTTCATATATTTCCTAGTGATAATAGCCTAATGAAGTGTTTTATACAGTAATTAAAAAAGCTTTTACCAAGTTATGTTTTTAGGTTAGTGACTGTTTTCCTGAAAGAATGGAAGGGAATTGCTACCAAGGCAAAAGTAAATATTCCTGAAATCTACAAAGAAATACATGTTCAGAGGTTTAAAAAAAATAACTACCCAGGGATGACATTTAAATGTTGTAGTTCATAAAAGGAACGTTAAAAATGTTGAACTAATACTATAGAAAGAGGAAGCACTGAGAAAGGTAGGGAAGTCTGGGAGATTATCAAGTGGTCTGCACCATCAAAAATACATTAAATCTGAGACTACGAGATGTTGAGACCCAAGCTGTGAGAAGACAGTGGGAACGCAAAGTGCTAATCGTGCTCAGAGCAACGCACAAGAGGTGCATGAGGAGGGGATTTAAAATCCCGCCTGCGGTTGTGTTTGGGAGGTTTGGGGGAAGCGTCGTTCTGAGGCAAACAGGCAGGTGGGCAGCTGTTGTGTGAAAAGTAACTTCGGGGAAAAGCAATGTCATCTAAAAAAATCACTGGAAAAGAGAGTTAGGAGTTTCTTCCCTTGCAAAGGCTTTCGTTCACAGGAGACAAATAAAGGACATTAGTGCAGTACAAGGCAGTTTGTCAGAGCCTGCCCCTCACCCCACACACAACAAACATCACTTCTGTTAGAAAGGAGACATACGCTTTCAGCCAGCACCGCTCTCTGGGAGCCAATATGCTGCTGGAGGTGGCCACCTCTGCAGAGTGTACCGAGCCCCGGCAGGCCCTGCCTGAGACACAGGGCTTGAGCCTGGTGGCCAGGCTGCGGAGAACCAGGCCACAAGGAACAACCCTCGCTGCTCACTCGACGCTCACTGTATAAAAGCAGATACTTTCGGATTAATTATATTGTACGCCTGCTTTATGTTCATTATCATGGAAATTTATCTCAGAAACAATGCCTTCTGCCTGGAAAATAAATGTTTCTACTTTGCTTCATTGCCTAATAGCTGGAGGAGTCCATTATCCTGGGAAAACATTTTTTCCATTTACACTGACTCTTAAATATTTAACGATCATTTTCCTTTCTAGCTTTCACAGTAAATAAAACAAATACATGACAGACACAAGATGTTAAATAGTCAACAAGATATATAATTTAGTGTATACATTGAATCCTCACCTATTTTCATCCTGACTTTCTATAAATTGTTCCGTACGCTGTACTGCTTCCTTCAATTTTTTTCTTTTACTTCAGACTGTCAGTGCTTAGTCCAACTACCATTCAGTCTCTGTGTCAGAAGTACTTCATTAGTGGGCTTCAGGAGGTACAGCTTTTAAATGATGTAGCTCCAGGATTTTGAGCCTAATGTTTGAAAGGTATTTAATTATTACTTCTGTGAGAATTGCTGCAGTGACATTTCAGTGTTGTACCTCTGCCACTAACTCACTTTCAGTTAGTTTAGAATCAAACATTATTTTTATCAGTCTGAAAAAGATGGTAGAAGACTTTTCTTTAATAATCAAGTATAATACATTCTGTAGTTCTGCACATACAGCCAAAATAGCTTGCCTAATCCAGCTACACGTCTCGAAAGTGGAGAAGAGGGGGGCACTCAACGGCATCTTAGGGACCCAGTGACTTAACACATCCCTGAAAACTTATTTCTACAGCAGTGTTTTGTTTTGCCTCGTCTCTGTTTTCGGGAATCCTGATGAAAGAAGAACGGCAGTTAAGATCACCTGCTTTCACTTGCATGTATCAGTGGCATGGAAATGTCCAGGTACGTACAGGGAAACTGAGCCAAGACCTCCCTAACACAGCAGCAGATTCTGCTTTCTAGACTGAACTGCTCCAGACTGGATTATAGGTAACAGGCAATGTCCTTGTTGCCTCTGTAAAGCTCAATGTGCATGCTTGATGCAATACAAGTAAAGGGATGATCATTATATAATCACAAATGTTGCACATTCAGTTAAATCAAACCAAAATTTTGTAACGTTGTAGGAAAAAGTGCATCTAGGCTTATTATGGTCTATGAAATCTTGTAAAATCTGGCTTGGTGTTTTGAGTCTCAAGTAGAAAACACTTTGAAGAGACATGCTTCTCACTTTCTGAAATGGAAAAAAAAAAAAAGTAGGCCCCTTTCATAAGGTATATCTTGACTACCAAAGCCAAAAAATATTATTCTCTCTGGAAAACCTCATCCTTTTCCATAAAATCTCTCTCTTCATTTTTCTGGTGCAAAACACACATTGATATTGAGCAAAATGTTTCAGGAACTCCTCCAACCTTTGTGAAACAGTTACATTCACTATGCTCAGGATATATATGACATCAGTTTTCAAAGGTCAAGATACGAAATATTACATTATTACAACATACTAACTGTACCCACCGACTATCACCATCTGTACACCACTGACTAGGCATCACGGCATTAAAATTTTTTCTCTGAGAAAAAGAAAAATACAGGTCTTGAGAAAACAGTCTTTTACCAAACCACCTTCTCTGAATCTTGCAAGCATTAGGAATTTGGTCTGTTTCCAAGGAGTTTACAAAAGAGGTGAGATTTAAGGCTGGCATCAGAGCTGGGCAAATAAGCTTTCATGTAAAGTAAATGAACTCTGAAGGGACTGGAACCAGGGAACTTGGGATAAAATCAGCTTATAAATTCAGACAGAAACAAGGACTGACTGAGGAGCATAAAAAGGCCGCAATCTTTTAGTTTCATATTTTCCTTTTTAATGAAATCCTTTATTTTGAAAGCACTGAATATTTTGTTATGATAGCTTTTAAACAAAACATTTGACATGTTTTTAAACACCACTTTTAATTACTAATTTTTAAATAAAGTAATCAAAAAGTCTTAGCCCAAAGTCTTAAAACAGCATTTTGATCTTAAAAAAAAAAGGATCCAAAATGGACTTCCCAAAAGTCTTAGAATATATTTTTTCCCCGTTTGTTTAGTTTCTCCTCTGAACAAAACTGCTTGCTCTTCAGATGACTTTCTCATAGTGAAACATTGGATGCATAAGCTGCTGAGCTGTGGCTTGCACTACAATTGGACTTACTTTTTAGAACATTTTCTGAAATGTGCTTTATGGATATATTCATTTGACCTGAATTTTACCTGTATCCCTGGGCCTGTTGTATCCTATTGGCCAACCCTAAGCCTTCACAGTCACCATGTTAAGACAGAGTACTACTACCCAAAAATTTAACTGGAAGTTAAGTTGTTTGAATGTGATCCTACATTTATTGCAATTCCTTACACTGAACTTTCAAAAGGAGGTATCATTTCTAACAGAATACTTGGCATATGTTTTTGTCTTGGCTGTTCATATGGTTCATTTATGTCTTCACTAAATTAATAGGAATAGTTACAGGAATGTTTTCTGAGACTGTTTACTAGACCATCACACTGAGGAACTGTACATCACGAGCACACTTATTTAAGTCATACTGAGAGGCACGACAGTGATGCTATTACGAAGAGGAATAGAACATATCCAAAATATATATTCAGCAAATACTACAGAATGCTTGGTTTTTGCAAACATGGACAGACAAGTAGCTCTATTTATAGTATTAGAACTTAATTCTCTTTCTATCAAAGAGTGGCAGCTTGCTTTATGACCTACCGCCTTTGCATGCCAACTAAGAGACAGTAAATAGTAAACTGAAGCCCTCAGTGCCAATTCCACCACTTCTCTTCCACATCACCCAGAGACGACGTGACTTTATTACCACAGGCTGCCATGACTCATGGTTTAGTTGCTGTACTTTCTCTAGCTAACGTATATCGAAGGTTCACACAATATAACAGACAAGCTCTGTTTTGCTAAAACAGAGAAGAGTGTATGGTTTCTGCGTAATGTCGGAAAGATTTGGGAAAAGAGATTCCTTTTGCTGTTGGGTTTCTACATTGAAAACGTTTTCACACTGCAATTCACGGTGAGGCAGTAGCATTGGCCATGACTTCACTGAAACGCTAATCAAGGAAATATCCTCAAAGTAGAGTATTTTTCTTTCAAATATTTATTTCAGTGTATATCTTTTGTTCTTATTTATTGAAATGAATATGAATCCAGTCTATCACCTCACATATCCAAAGCAACATATTCCTTAACATTCCCTTCATCCCACACCCAGTAATCATCACACAGACCATCCCATAACTTCATTCTTGCCTTCCATCCCTTCCTTCAACTCCTGAAATAGAGTAAATGAGATGAGAGGCTTTCCAGCATGCCCTGAGGGAGAAAATGATCCAGGATTAAGGTCAGGAGCAATTTCTGAAGTTGAGGAGGGGACATGACAAACCATTTTCCTTCAGTTCCAGAATTCGCGTAAGTATAGCTGCAATTTCAGTTCTTCCACAGACGGGCACTGAGGTACAGTTCTCTGAGTGCTGAGTAAGCAAAACCCACTTATTTCTTCAGGCGAAATGTTTCTTTAGGAGTGGTGTTTGTTTAGATTGTTCAGGTCATCTGGGTTCTCTGATATTTCTATCCCTCACCAGGCTAAGAAATATGCAAACTGTAAGGGAAGAGATATTATAACCTTAATATTACTTACTTGAATTATTTATTTGTACCCTATTGCTGTTTGGTTTTTTTACAACTTCAGCTCAATACAAAAAGGACTTTCCAGATAGCATCTGTGCAAGCAAAATCCCTCTGGCTCGTCCATGTTTGCTTGAATAAAAGAAAAGGAACAAGTCTTTCTCCTCTTACCTTGAACTGCTCCATCTTTGCTACATACCCTCAGAATCTATATGACAAACAGTGCTATTATAAACAGAAAAAACCTACCTACTGATAGTAAAAAGGATGCAAGCTTAGAGTATTGGATTTGTTGCACTGGAATTTAGCCCCAGTGTATTTCATCTACTCTCTGACAGAGGCCTCATCAAGATGTCTCTGCAGAAAGCAATATCATCACTCTCAGTGCCTACAAAAATTCTCCAAAGTGCATCTGATCAGTGTTTATTCTCACAGAGTGCTTGGGATGGGGACACATGAATGACCCTAACCAGAAGTGCATGAACACCAAGAATATCATCAGCCAATCTTCCTTTCTCTTTATGTCGTTTTTTTTCCCCCCCCAAATCTCACAGTTGGAATCTGCTTAGTTAGATAGATACAGCTGTTAGGGATTTACAGAAAATATCTAAACACTGTATGGCTTCACTTAATCTATGTCAATTCTCCTGACATTTTTCAAAAAGGGTGGAAGCTTAGCTTTACCTGAGCACTGAAGACGGCCTTCAGCTTTTGCAAGCCCTATTTGAGTGCCTGTGTCATACGTGAGTCCCCAGAGAGCACTTCCTCTTCGTTCATCCTCTAATTTCCAGATGGTGTTCACTGCAATTTAGCTTCGAGGAATCCCGTCTACAAGAGTGAAATGACTACACTGAGACTTTTAACTCGTGTTTCTACCTACGTAACCCAGCTGACAAACCTCTGTGTTTCAGGAAAACACAAATGCATGAAGCAAAGTCTGTGTGTTCAGTGTTGACTTTGTTTATTCTCTGTGACTACGTTTCACTGTAAATTTAGGATCTAAACTCCTAGTTTGAATCCAGGCAGCGGCATGCACTTACACATTTTTTATTACTACAAAAATAATTTTCCTACACCTCAATCCACTTACTAATCTTACAAAGACTTTCTATGTAAAAGATACTTATTTTAAGCTAAATTTTATCTGTTTAACATATAATGTTTTATCATAAACATTTATTATAAATCTTACATAGCTTAAGATAACTGGCAGACAAAAACATACTAGTCTCCCTCTCAGAAACACAAAAATAAATCAGCAGTGTATGTTGGCCTGCATTAATACACCAGCACTTTCATTATTCCTTGCTGCCTAGTGCCTCTTCCTCAACAGGATCTTTTCCCTACCTCTGCTGCCTTCCAGTGGCTCTATTGCCTTTCAGCTGAAATGTACTCTTAACAGCATTCATTCTTTCTTCTAGGATCTTTGATCCTTTAGCTATATTCATAACTAATGCTTTACCTTCATTCGCCTTATTTACTTTATGATGAACACTGAGAGTGGAGGATACACAAGCTTCTCAAAGCTTCCCCCTTCATTTCTTAATTTGATCTGTTCATTATAGAGGAAATTGAAAGGAGCTCAGTTTCTGGAATACTTCCAAATCGTCAAACATCCCAAAAGTCCAGATGTCTCAAATTCTTGATCTGGTAGCCCTCCCTGTTATTTTTTTTTTTTTTTGTCATTCTTCTAAACAAAAAAAGAATTATTCTACTTCTGGCTACAAAAAGCCACCTCTTCTTTGAGCATTTCTCCAAGTATGGCATCATTTCTCACCTGATCCAACAGAAAAATCACAGTGTCATTTATCAAAATGTATAGCATGGCTGGGAGCTCCTTCCAATACCATCAGTGATCCCACAACTTTGTTCCACACTTCTGCTTCCTGCGTCCCCGTGGTAACAACCACTTTTACAAGAAAACCCAACTCTAGATTTGACTCTTACTGATACTCACATGACTGACTGTCTTCTTTCAGGCTGCAGACAAGGTAAACTTCTTAGAGAACAAGCAGGAAATTTTTTACTAACAACAGAAGTGTTTGAACAGTGTAACTCTCCTGATGAAGCTCAGACAGGGTTCATTATGCAGACAATACAAGCTATTAAAGCAGAAAAACAAAATTAGCTCTTATATCTTTCAACTCTGCCTGTGCCAAAACAAGAAGTAAATCACTGAAGCTGTGTATTATGCATGAAGTATACAACATTGTTGAAAATTGATTTTTTTTTAAAATGATGAAAGGGAATTTGCACAGGAGTGAGATGTGATTTTAAATTCTTAGCCTAATATCATTGCTAATTTTAATTGCTATTAGAAGAACCTTGTTTTTCTCTAAGGCATTATGTAAAGGATCATTCTAGCCCAAATATGCATGGGAAATGTTTTAGGGCCATTACAGAACAAATAATGAATATGAAAGCAACAGCAGTAAACTAGCAAATATCCCTAGCTACGATACCAGGACTTGGCTGTTTAGCTATCAAGCAGACGTTAACAGATGACAGATACCTAATTATTCAACGAAGTTGGACGAAAACTGCTTATATGCGTCCAAACAATAATGCAAAATAAAATCTAAATTTTGATGAATGGGAAAAATTACACATAACATAACAACATAATTTCTGTGTAATATTCTTAATTATGAAATATTAACATTTCAGCATGCGAGGTTTTAGTAGCAGTCTGGAATCCTATTTATGAAACTGAGCCCCACACATTTATATATAATTGGATCCGTGCGAAAGATTCCAGTCTGTTCTGAGAACAGACTTTGGCGCGCAGTGCCTCGGGGGGGGCTGGGGGGGGGCGAACAGCACAAAGGCCATTGCATCCTATATCTCGCCTAGACACTCTTCTGTTTAGAATCAGAGCTGTCCTGTATAACAATAGCAACAGCCAGAAGCTCTTACTACCTTACAGGAGATGACCTTCGCAGGAAGGCAGAAAGGGCCTTTAACGGCACACCCTCTTCCTCTCCCGACCTCAGGAAAGCCCTGCTCCTTGCTGAAGGGAGAGAAATTACAGTGGTGAAGGATAATGCAAGGGATCTCAAAGAAGTAGTGCCTGCAAGAGATACTGGCATGTAGATAAAACGGAGTGCTTTGCAACGGATGGGAATTCTAACACATCTAACTAAAATACTTGAAGTTACAGAGAAAAATGAAATGTATTTTAAGTAGCACGTGAGTGAGTGTGATTCAATGATGAAAAAGCAAAACACAGCAAAACTAGAGCTGGCTGAACATTCGACTAAAAACAGTGGAGGGATGCAACCAGAAAGAAATTTATTAATGTTGTCGAAGACGTAAGCAGGTGCTGTGTTCACTGAAAAATAAAAAAGCAAATAACAAAGTGCAAAAACATTTTTTATCAAGTTTTCTAAGCAAGCGTAGCTTCTCATAAAGACGGGAATTGGAAAAAAACAGTGCATGTAACCAAATCCAGCATCAAAGTCTTGATCATTGTGATGGCACAGACTCAAATGCCTTCTTCATAAGTATCTATCTATCTCCTGTAAAGCGTATTACTAAATGAGGGAATAAGGAAGCAGGAGAAAAAGAATACAACAGAGCGTCCAGCTCAATAGCCAAAGCATTCTCTAATGAAGGACCACATTTGTGCTATTCTGCAATATAAACTCAGAGGACTATCCAAAGTAGACAGATTTTAGGGTAATTTGTAAATCAATTACTTTCTTGTTAACACTGTTGTGAAGAACACTTTGGACATTACACAAACGTTTGCCCAAAACAACAACCAATTTGGGTTTCATAGCAGAGAAACCGCCTGTAGCCAAACAAACATGCAGGCCATATGTAGAACAATTTCACAAAACTAATAACTATATTGAGTCAATTTATAATCAGCTAATTTGAAGTCAAACAATAATTTAAAATATCCCACGAGACACGTAGGTGCTAGAATTTTTGCTTGTATGCTCTGTGTTCTAACTGGCAGGAACAATTTAGTCATAACAATTACATTTTAATTAGTAACAGAACAAGGAGGTAATGTAAAAGACATAATGACAAGTAAGAACAAGTCCTGGCACTATAATCTGCAAAAGAACAAACAGAAAACAGAAAGTATTAGTCATTGTAGTCACAACACTTAATTTTGAAATATTTGAGGGAGTGAGAACAAAACTGAATATTGGCATAAACTTTTCTTTTTCTGATCAAGCAATACTAATCTTTTTGCAGATAGAAGGATGGAAAAATGTTTAGACTGAGTTGGGTTAAACACAATATTCTTAGGTCATAAGAACATCTGATTTATGGTTTTTCTTATAAAATGTTATTTGTGTATAAATACAGACTGATCGGTAATGGCTGGGAAAAAAGTCTGTATGCTAACTCATTAATTGTTTATCAAGTATTAACTTGGAATTGTAGTTAACTATTTCAGAACTTTTCTAATGAAAGACCACTTACGTTGTTTGACATGGACATGCATATTTTCTGCCATTCTTCATTGTTCAGTGCTTCGCATATTTCATAGGAATACAAGATTGGAAGCTGCCCCCCTTTAGTCACTAAATACATTCCCTGCTGACAACGACAACCACGTGAATAGTTTGCTATCATTCAGTTATTATTAGATGCATTAGACAGCTTCCTTTTTCTTTTCTTAATAATATTGTCCAGGGAAGCTCTGTAAGTTTCATTATGTTAGGTTTACTGCCAATGCTCATGAACAAAGGGGTAAGATGTACAATAAGAACAAAACCAGTTATCTTTTAACCACATGTGAATTCCTGGCATGACTGAAGTCAACGGGTGCCTTGTCATTTGTTCAGGATTTCACTCTGCAATTACAGAAAGGGGGTGTTCTCACTCTTTAGGGCTTTTCTTATTTAGCAATCAGGAGCATGAGAGCAAGGATGGGAATATAAAGCTAGATTCATAAAAAGATTAGGGTTAAGGATTTACACACTGAATCTAAAACTCACCTACCTGAAGCCCTCACTCAGCAGCTCCTTGCTCGAGAAAGGCCTAAAGTTTCCAGGTACCTAGGTTTTGCCAATAAAATGTTTGGGGCACACCTAGAATTGCTTATGACCTCAAAGGGAACTCCCAATTTATAAAGTTCCATTGCCTTTCTCCCTTGGGAGGCCATAAGCAACTCATGTTCTTAGACCAAAATAAAAAGCTGTTTCTTCTAAAAAATTAAGAAAAAACACTGCATCTTTTGTCCTCACTTTTTAATGTCCTCATCATTTATTAAAAACTTAGAAGATGACTTGAACTACATCACCCACTTCCTAGGGGAACATATTATCACCATTTCTCAAAAATTCTCTCAATTAGTCCTCTTAAACTGTCTCCACTTTGCATATTTGAGAAGAGTTCGAAGACTGGGGAGATCTGAACTGTCTAAGTCCATCCAGCTACTTCATACAGTATGCAAAAGTTTCATCAGAAGAAACTGTAAAACCCACGCTCAACTGTCCCCTCACTGCCACCTCCGAAGTCTGAATACTGCCGTGAGTGTTTCACAACACTGCATCAATTGCATTGGATCTGCCTCGCCCGCTTTAGGGATTTCTGAGAAAGGGCACCTAACTTCAGGAGACAGTCAATGGAGAGCCTTAGCTTTTTATGGAGTGAGGCTTATGTTCACTTAGGATTTACCACTGCAGGCCAACAAGTGGCTCCCACAGACCCCACCCTTGCACACCTAACTCTCCATGTATATAGTATGATTGCTTAACTGTTGATTTCCCCACATTGAAAAGATCCCTGCAAATTCTTTAACTGACAGAGGATACAGGCATAGAGAATAAAAGAAAACAGAATTTCTTCCTGTCACTCTTTAGCTCTAAATTTGTAATCTTACTGATATAATGGGATATAATAACGCCAGGGTGAAACTGGACTGTTAAAATATTTTCCTGGGGAAGTAATACTTCTGGGACTTGCATAAATGTTCTTGTATTCATGAAAACATGGAGTTGATGAACTACTTTTGGACTGAAAATCAGTATTTCCCTCACACAGAATAAGTCATGCAGACTCTCTTAACCAGTTGCAAAATAAGCAAAAAATGTCAGCTTGAAAACATGTTTGAACTGACAGGCTACGGTAAAAGATGTTTGCATTTGCTGTCTTCTGAACACAAACTAAGGCTTTCCCTTTCCAGCAGACAGTGTTTTTTCTTATGCATGTCATTGTGTTGGGCATTGGTATTGCCGAGGTCACTTTTATGCAGCTGCTTTGCAGCAAGAGGAAGGAGTTCATAACCTTCCTCCTTGTGAATTTTCACTTGTTCTACAGATGTCACACTTTAAAACAAAAATCTCTGTTATTACACCTGAACTTTGTGTCCCACGATTTTATCTCCGCCTGTGGACATCTTGGCTCTTGATCTCTTGTTTCTACCTTAATTAAATGGAAAACAATTACTCAGGCTATCCAGCTATCTGGAATGCTTCCATACAGAGAACTGAAAACAGGAGGTTTTTTCTCAGTCTGGCTCTCACTTCTGTTGCTTCGAAGCACAACTCAGACAAATTATTTTCTGTTCTCTGCCCATCAATATTATATTTGAGACTATGTCAGCCTCCTGTAGTGTTACCTGTACTGGCACACACAGGCTATTACAATGGTTACAAGAGTTGGTGGAGCAAAACTTAATGGTGAAGAGTAGTCAAGAATACAACATAGCCCTAGAAAACGGATCAAACCATTCTCAGCATAACAAAGACATTCATAAAACCTCCCTACCCATGTTGAAATTAGAGGATTTTTTGCTTTCCTGATCACTTAATCCTTTTCAAAGCTGTACCATCAAAAAAACCCCAAAGCAATTGTTGGTTACTGTTTCTAGACTATTCCTTCAAAAAGCAGATAATGAGGTGGAAGCGATCTGTAAGATATAAATACAACAGCACTCCTTATGCCTACTGTGTTAATTGGATACACCAACACGTGCCTCATTTAAACACTTCCGAACATTTTTAAGCACTTATGAAAACAAGCAGGATATATTTTCTCAGAAAGCAAAAAGGAAAAGTTGAAAGACTGTATTTCATTATTGCCAAACCAGAAGGTGCAAAACTCTTACAATGCAGAAGTCAAAAGAGTTGCTGTGATGTAGGTTTCTGACAAGCGATCTGCATTTACCAGATCATGGGATGGGTTGAACTAGATCATTTTCCTGTAGTGATGAACCCCATCCCCCACCACTCCCCCTCAAAATAGACCAAAAAGATTTTTAAATTCAAGTAAGTCAGTTTTCCTTAGAAAACTGAATTCTTGGCTTTTTATACCCAGGAACCTCAAAGTGATTCAACTATGCAAAATAGAAAATTTTTAGAGTATACAAACAACTCTGTTTGCCTTCTATACCTTGCAGAGGGACCTTCTTCTGTCCACGCTTTGTGACAGCCAGCTCAGTGGCTTTCTGGACCAAAGAAAACTGCACAGTCTCCTGTGGATCCCAGGAAATTTCTCTTTTCTTACCTATGGATACTCCCTGCACCTCTTGGAAGTCTCTCAGCCTGAGCAGCAGCACCCAGTTCATGCTGCAGACCTCTCTCTGCTCTCCTCCCATAGACTCCAGTTGCTGGAACATTTGCTCTCCAGCTGTGCCCAGATGTTCTCATGGGAAGGAACCATCCTCCTCCTCCTTCAGGAAGTCTCTCTGACTCCGTCACCCTTTTACCTTTTTCCCAGTGTGCAAGCTGAGAACAAACAAACCAGACAGATTCTGTCCATTGCTCTCTGTCAGTATTTTTCTACTTGTACAAGAAAAAGAGAGAAAAGAATTACTGGAAATAAGAGAAATCACTAGATGTTGTTGCAAGCTAAAAAAGGTATTAAATGGCTGGAGATACCCATTCATTTACCTGCCAAAGGACAGAGATGTCTGCCCTCCCCGATTTTTGCAGTGCCTTTTATGCTGTAAACATTGCAGGTCAAGTGAAAACAAGGTTGTCATACCTTTGTACAGGATATGCATTTTACAGCATATGCGTTAAGGTCTACACTTGCCCCAGTCCTGTTGATCTACACAATTTTGATGGTTTCTTGAAACAACAGCAAAGCCTTTGGTCAGCAGCCTTTGCTGTGTCTGCACCACCACTGTGGAACCACCAGCGGGAGAACTTTGACCACCAGCACAATCAGAGCAGATGGCTTTTTGTCCGCTTTTCCTTACATTTATTACCGTTTAGCACTGTTTGGCCTGCTGTCACTCAAGCCATGAACAGAATTCCAGTATTTGGCGTTTTTTTCAGTTCAAAGTGTACAAATAAAGAGATGGCCTTCTCGCCGCCCACCAGTGCTATGCAGTGTGTCCTAGAGAACGATACAATGGGATTTTGGGACACAAGCAGGTGTTGGACAAGTGTCCTGGCAGACAAAGTCAGATTCAGTGCAGCCCTCTGTCAAACTGTCTGGAAATTACCCTAAAGCAAACTATCAGCTGGGCCTGGAATTACGTTTGGGTGAAATAATTGCCGTCTCCCGAAGGCAGGAGGGCATGATGGCTCATCAAGGAAAATGAGGCCCAGAAATGGAAACAAGGAATGAGCAAAACAGGCAGTGTGAGAATACCCTCACATTCCCTAACGCCAATGCAGGCCTTCATGGTGCCCACGAGGCAAATTCATACACTACAAGAAAGCCTAAGTCTTAACTACTGCTGTCACATGTCTTCTGTCTCACATCAGTTCTGGCAGCACTCATACAGGCACCCCTGGGGCGGCAGGGCAGGGCCGGGCAGTCCGTCCCATCCCACTGCGCCAGCCCGGAGCAGCTGGGGGCTATCAAACCCTCCCCTGGCTCTGACTTTAAGTCCTGGAAGGGGTTTCTTTTCATTGATACAAAGAAAACAATGTGTTGTCATCCGCCCCCCCCCCCCCCCCCCCCGCGC
>VZSC01004061.1:303987-330596 GCA_013398225.1 Steatornis caripensis
CCCCCCCCCCAATGTATTTCCCCTTTCTGCCCCAGAGGGCCCTACAAAATGTCATAACAAACTCGACTCTTCAAATATTGGGTTTCCAAATGAGAACACCAGACCTAAATTCAATCTTAATTATGTTTAATTAGATACAGCCTCTAATTCCAGTAATATCTTTCAGAAGTTGCCCTTTCCAAACACAGGTAGACCTTATGTAAGAGGAGAATACACTGTAGTTTTGAAGCTTTAGATTCCTAAGCTCTAAATTTACTTCCAGCCTCCAGCCTAAACTTACTCATTAGGAGCAGTCCCTTCTAGTGTTCTCCTCTATATTATTTAATAATATTTGAAAGCTATTGTTTCATAGTAATTATTACTATAAATAAATATTAATAAATACTATTTATTTCTGTCTTTGTAAATCACACAAAGTGCAAATCCTAATGCAAAATTTAATTATATGAATGAATTGAAGGAAGCCCAGAAATAAATCAGAACATAAAGCATTGATCCATACAACTGTTTTCTCTATTTGTAGTGGTCCAGACTCTCTAGAATGCAAAAAATAAAGAGGCTTCTTTAAGCATTAAGCCTAAAACTTTAACCCTATCTGAAATCCTAATATTAACATCAACATCAGCAGTGAGCACAGCAATGAAAGTGAAAGAAAAGCATTTTCCCATAGAGAAATGTGTCATCTTTCTATTTCCCTAGTCCCTGAAGAATCCACCCACAAACTGGGAACAGTAAACTTTTGATTCCCAATTCCTAACACTAACCCCAGTAAGTACAGCTGTATAAATCTAGCTTCTACAAGACAACGTAGAGCATTCATCTTTTCCAAAACCTGCCCGCTTCCAACTCTTAGTAACAATAAGATGCAGCAATGATCTGTGCCCTTTGGAAGGAATTTGTCAATAGGAGAGAATGCCTCTTAACCTGAAACCTAACCCCAGTCCTAAATTTTAAGGAAGTTAGAGCTGTAACCTAACATATCGCCCAACACTAATCTTAGTTATACCTAATCTTAGTTATAACCTGGTATGCATCGAAACAATAAAATACACAGCATTTGCCTTTACCAGCACCTGTTATCTTATCTTCTGAACTCTGCAAGCCACAGAGAATAGATTATAAACTGGAGACTTCAAAATCCAGTTCCAAACCCTATCTCTGACTTTAATTACTCACAGGGTTAATAGCATAATAAAAGACTACATCCAACCTTCTACCCTGTCATCATCTGCCGTCTTCCTAACTCTGTCAGACTGCCACAATAAAGACATGAACAAATATCTTGAAAACTTGAATTCCCAAATCCCAGCTCTAACACTTGCATCAATTAAACATATGTCAATAGTAAAGAAGGGCATAGAGCATTTACCCCTTTCTGTCGTCTTCTTGATTCTTCACTCCGATGAGAAAACAAAAACCCTCCAGTTCTTTCTTATACTCCAACTCAAAATGTACCTTGAAGCTTGATGTTAGCTAGCACACCCGAACAAGCAATGGCCCTTTCTGAATTGTCCCCTTCTGGACACGTGGATCCTAGAAGCTTTGCACTCTGACTCTTACACAAGCCATATGCCATTTTTTAATTATTTCCAGCAGATAAATGTGTAGATTGCAAATTCATGGCAGATTTGCCTCCAAAGATTAGTCCCAGCAGATTAAGAAAAACTGCCCCCATTAATCTTTATTCTCCTCCCACCTATAAGGGACCTACAGAATGTTGCAATACACCTGGTTCCTGAATCCACAGAAACTCCAAAGCTAACTCCAGTCCTGATTCTGCTTAATGGTTGGGATCTATATCCCACACAAAAAGACACACTAAAACATTCCTTTTGGTCAGCTTTTGCCCTCTTCTTACTTCTGAGGAACTTGATAACTTAATATTGGCCGTGTTTACAGAACCATGGAAAATAATAAAATATTGCTTCTCCTATATTTATCATTAACTTGGGTCCAGTTAAATAGGTTTTTTTTAAAAATAAATATCTCTTTTTGGTAAACATTTTTAAATTAGTATATTTCACAGAAAAGTTGATAACTACTGAAATAAAGTTATTCAGCTAACACATCAAGAAATACACGTTAATCCTTTTATTAGTTTTTAAACATAAATTAATATAGTGTCCTACAACCTCTCACAATGTCTATGCTAGAAATTTAAAAGTGCTCTTCACTAGACATGATAAAAGGAGAGTATGATACAAAAACTATACAGTTAGCAGGAGTTTAATCTTTGCAGCAGCAGCTATGATTTCAGGTAGTGCTAACATTTTCAGTTGCATCCTTGATGCAAGTTCTCCACCTAGTGGAGCGATTTTTAATGAGCTAAAGGATCACAATTCCTTGCATGTCATTATTTTTATTTCGGATTCATTTCAGGAGTAATAGCAAGAGTTTCCTTACATAATATTTTATAACTATTTAACCTATACAGTAAGTTTTTCCAAAACTAAAATTCATTTCACACAGTGACTGAGAGATTTATAATAGCTTCAGAAAACATAAAGGCCAAGAGAACTACAAAAGAAAACCCAGTTACAACAATCAAACTGTATCCACAAAATTATTTGAACAAAACAACCTCAGATATTTTGTTCACCTCGGTTTGGGTAGTTGAGCAAAGTTCTATTTTTAGAAAATTCTATACATTTCACAAATATTAACAGCAATCATATTTTAAAGAAAAATTTAGAGCAGGCAACATACGTGCTCATGTAGCATCGACGAAACAAACCGATCCACAAGCCAGAGTAAAAAGTAGAAGTTTGAACAACTTATCATGGGACACAGTAAATTCCAAATCACCTGAAGTTCTTACTTGGAGGCTGAGTGGGACTGTAAAATACGTATTTCAGTCTGACCAGGGGAAAGTAGAAGCAGCATTGCCATGCAGAAAGGCAAACCAGATGAACATAATCATCCACTCTGCTTAAACATATGAATCACGATAATACTCCTCCCTGAGCTTATGAAGAGCAGCCTCTTGGAAAAAAAAATACAAATGTAAGAATTGCTCACACAAAATCCACAGTTCACATCCAAGACGTATTAAAACTTAAGCTGGCCCCCAGCTCCAGTACCTGTAATCACAACTGTAGCACACAGCACAGAGAAATAAATGTCCCTTCAGGTAGTTGTTCCTGAGCCACTTTGGGAGACAAAGGTCAAAACAGAGGATATGAATTTCACCTCTGTTCTTGCTGGCAATGAGTGCACTCCCAAAGCAATTGGTGTAATGCACTGTGCTCCTTGCATGACACATTACTTCATAATTGCATGGCTGCATTTCAAGTCACCTTCAGTTTACAGTAGTTTTTAGTTGTGACTTGACAGCAAGAATGGGTTACGGTTATCCTGCACTTGAGATAATGAAGGTATAGATTATAGTTGAGAGCCTGCATCAGACAAAAGAGGTCACACATTCTGACTCGATACAGATCAACATTATGAACTTGATCTTGTATAACATGAGCATCAGAAAGGTGCCTGGACTCATTCATTGCACTTACCAGCACTCAATTTGCCGGTATTGGAGATCACATTCCCTTGAACTGATGAAGTTCCATTTCAATCTTTCTTACTGCACCGGCCGACTCCGCCACAGCACCAAGTCTTGCAGATGCAGGTAGGCTTACTTGGGTAACCTAGCTTGCAGCCAGCGCATCGTCTCACATGCACACTACGCGGCTTGCAGAGCAGCAGCAGGCAGATGTCCCTGCTGCACAGAAAGGGAAACTGAGACAGCAGGAGGATAAGGCTTATCTGAACAGATCGCAAACAAGCTGCAGTGGAGGAAAGTGACTTAACCAAAGTCTTTTCCTGTATTCTAATAACACATAGTCTTCAAAAACAGTGCACTATCCTTCCAAGCAGGAAGATAGTACTTAATTAATCACAAAAGATTTCTTAATGCAGGATTAGGCAACATAAACACTGTATCCTGCAGGGTATTGCAGGGTATGATGCCAGGCAAGAAAGACATGAGAGTCTCCTTGTGGTCATGGCACATACGCATGTAATATTGTCTTCCAAGGAGCCTGAGTTTCAACTGCGGCACAAACCTTAATGCTTTAATTTTGTTGTATTTACTCATTCTTAGAGAAAAACTAAAACATGGAGGTATGCAGCTTGCGGAGTTGTGCAGCTTTTCTTTTTTTTTTCTTTTAAGTTACTGATCTCCCTGAGCTCCCACCCAATTTTGCCATCCAGAAGCAACTTCAGTACACTTTTTACTGTGATTCCAGTTCCTGAGCCATCACCAAGAGCAAATCCCTCTTTCTTATTTCTGGAGATCAGAGTGCAGGCTTTAAAAGCCCAGGAACTCTTGAGTGGAAACAGAAGGGTGAAATTGCAGCACCCACCACCATCACCTCCCCAACTGGAGCCTGTAAGGAATACAAGTGTATAGCAAAGGTTTGGGGTGGAGCTAACAGGCCCCAAATGACTGTACTAAGAAAGGTCCTCATCTCCTCAGCAACTTTCCCCGAAACATTTCACTTTGTTCTCAATGCACACAGGGTAAATTTTACGACTACGCTTATTGCAGAGGGCTGCTCAGCGAGTGGGGGCTGCCTGACTGCATGCTGAGTTCGCCATTGCGTGCGCCCTTCTGGCCCTTGGCGTGTTCCAGTAGTGATGTGCATGGTTGAAATCAAAGAATATTGCTTAACAAGGGATGCCAAATACTAGGGTGCAAATACCCCAAGCATAATGACAAGGAAAGATCAGACTTAGTGACTAAGTCAGACCGTATGAGCAGTCTGGTTGAAGCAGGAGGACAAAATTCATGACCCCTCTTCACTCTTCTCCTGCCTGGAAACATGTCTTCTGCTCTCCAGCTGTAGCTATGCTGGCCTTTTGCCAACATACTACTTCTCAGTTTTTCTTCTTCAGTGTGAATAGTCTACTGATTTCATCTGCTACTCCTGCTTATAAGTTCCCTTTATTTCATCCTGAGAATCAATAAATACTACTGTCCTTCAGAGGCAGGAAGATAGACTGGGGAATGATGTTCCCTGCTTGCCAGGTTCCTTCCACTGAGATTGCAACAACAAGGTTTCTGGCAAAGAGCTAGAAAACCTCTGCAATATTCTTCCATCCTGCTCTCCACGAAGGAGGGAATTCATGTGCTGTACGTATATATTCAATTACGTCCTGAATTTTTGTAGTCTGACTGAAATGAGTTTGTTATCCGAATTAAAACTGACCTTGTGCTCCTTACTAAAATGCAAATAACCAGAGGACAAAAAGATATCCACAGACATTTAAAAAAATACTCTTTAATAGAGGAGTATGCCTTGATTTTTAAACGTGGTCACACAAGGGTTGCCAAGAAATCTCCTGATACTGAGAAGCTAGTCATTTATGAGGATGTAGCTACAAGGCACTGCTTCAAGAGTAAGAACTAATGCAAGTGCTTAGCTCTGAGGGTTTTTTAAATTCCCTCATGGAATTGCATGACGTTTGCAGTATGCCAGCAATGCAAACTGAGGGAATCAAAATGAAGTTTGGGAGCACAACTCAGAGCTCCTACCCTGCCAAGTTTCAGCTTGCTTACCGTCTACTGCTTTGTCACTAGGATTGTAACAAATTTTAAAATATTATGGGAAGAAATATTTTTTTACTTGTCACGATCAAAAAAAGGCTGAATTCTTCTGTGAAATTTGTGCAAAAAAACCCCTATGAATCAGAAAATTTAACTGAGGGAAATGGAAGTTTCTAGAAGTGATGAACACATGGAAATATTGACTAACACTGTTAGTCCAACTTGCAACTGAGGCACCGGAGTATGCAAGCCTGCTATGTACTTTACTTTGGAATAAGGACACAACTATCTATAATTCACACTGTTATCAGTGCTGGTGCCCTTTTGGGTTTGGCTTTTTTTTCAGTTATATTAAATTAAGCTGGCATCTGGTTTTGACTTTGGGCTACTTGGTACTTTCTTAATAGCATGGCAGATTCTCCTTTCTTAACTGCAGTTCATGAAAGGATCCCGTAAAAAACCATGTGCTATTACAAGAACACAGCTCACTGTTCGAAAACATATATTCATATATCTATGGCTGAAGGCAATTTTCTGCAGATTGCCACTGTGCAGCCACAGGAAGAGAGGGAATATTTCTTCATTATATTATCATTATAATTAGGGTCATACTGAACACAGAGTAAGTATCCCTTGGGATTGGACAGTGATTCTAAATTCTTTTTTTTTCCCTAAAGATGATAAATGCAAAACATTTTAAGTAGCTGTTGTTCCTGTTTTATTTAGGGTACATAGACAAAATCTGTCACATTGTTCTTTTATGAATTGACCATTTACTGAGTACTTCAGAAATTCTAAAATGCCTTTCATAGACAGATGTTGTTTGTTGGCAAGGATTATGTTCAGAGTTATGATTGTGGATATCGCGGGAGACATGTAGTCTATTTATGTGTATATGACTTGGTTTTTTCCTCTCATCTGTACCACAATCCCTAACTGAAGATTTACAAGAGAAGTTTTAGAAAATTGAAACTTTCAGCTTTTATTGGATAGCACCACAGATTCATCACTTGCTTATTACCTGCTAAAATAAAGCCCAGAACACAAAGATGTTGTTTTCATGCTGCCCAAAGTAAAAATCGTGGCTCTGTATAAAGTTCGTGCAGCAAGACAGGTCAAACTGCGATCTGAAGGAGCTCTCTGAATTGCTTTCTGAAGATGTCTGTCTTTCTCCATTGACTAGAGAGGGAACTTAGAAGGGCTGATGGCTAAACCAAGACAATAAAAAATGTTAGACGATTTGGGGAAGATTTTTATGTAAATTAGCATAGCTTCAAGGAAGAACTGTGTTAAACTGTGAGTTTGTTATTGGAGCAACAACAGCTAAACGTTTCTATTTGCAAGGCTGAGATCATCTTTCTTATGAAAACAGCAATGGAAGGCTTAGTTGAGCAAGGGGGCGGTTGCTGTTGTCATGACATGAAGATTGTGATATGCAGATTTTTTGAATGTTCTTTCCATTCACAGTTGCAGTCTTACAGTTAAGCAAAATGGATTGCCATCCTGCCCTCTGAATTGGCTCTTCAAATCCTTGTGTTTTCCTGCCTCCCTAAGATAGGAAGAGATTAAGGGTGACTGACAGCAGAGAAAAATTGTGCAGCCACATATATGTTAATCTTGCCATCTTTTCTGCAGGATTTGGAAGGAGAGGGATATTTATAACTGTTCCTTTGTCTTACTTTTGGACTAGCCACTGATTTCCCAGCACCCTAGAAAACATTTCTAAAGGTCTGGGACAGAAAAATTATTCTTTCGAGACAACTAATCTCTCCATTCATGTCATTCATATGAAAGTAATTCTACAGCCTTCATATTGGCCAGAATATTTGGTCTTGAGTCTCAGGCCAGAAAAAGACTGGGAGACTCTGATAAACATTTCCTTTATCACAGTCTTAACTAACCCAATTTAATGTAACATTTGAAATTAAATCAGTATACTTTTGCATGTTGGCAAACTTGAGACAGCAGTCTGTTTCTGGCCACAGGCTGCAAAGGTTTTTTTCTAGCTCAGACACAACCAAGGCCTTATCTGAAGGCCTTCTTAATTGAGAGGGGCTCAGAATCTTGACTTGTATAATCTGGCTACATAACTATTATTAATTCAAATATGTTAACCTGATTTATGGGAGCTGAGATCCAAGCTTCTTTTAATAAGTTAAAGCCTATTCATTTCTCAAAAAAAATACTCCAAATCTCCTCTACCTTTTGCTCTACTTCATGTATTTTCAGCATTTTTAGGTCCCACTTTTCTGGAGTTCAGCCTCAGAATCCTGACTTCTGCATCTGCAAAAGACCCTCATCTTTGCCTATTCAGCCCTGTATTAGGTACCAAACTGCAAAAGTAATCTGCTACATATCCCTAACCACCATCATTTGTTATTACTACTTTCTTGACATGGCCATATTCAATACCATGACAACATATTCTGGACAAGAATGGCAGGACTTACAGGGAACATAAATGAATGCACTTTGTTCGCTTACAACTAAGTACAATCACTTCAATTTTTCACTTTGTTAATATTTTACACACATAAAGATCCTTTTGTCCTAATGGATTCCAAAGCAAACGATTAAAAAAGGAATAGTAGTGATTTAGATATTACTCCCTATAATTGGATTATATGTCCCTTGCTTCTGTGTTAAATTACTGTAGCAGTTCAGCCTACAGATGACCAAAGTCTCTGATTTCTCAGTTGAGAAACAGTCTTTTCTTTGAGCAACAGACTTGTAATTGTAGCACAGAATTTGTCAAAAGATCCATTCTATCCTCTGCTGAATTAAACTCATAAAAGATGCAAGAACACATTTGTGCTGCAGATAGTGACAGCACTAGCTCTGCAGATGTCACTGTTGCTGTCGCTTTGCCCCACATAACTCAGGCAGTCTTGGGTATCTTTCCAGAAACTAGCACAAAGCCTGATTCAGTCCATCCCTTTTAAACGCAGCCTTTATAGTGCATGGAATTATAGCAAGCAGGAAAAGGAGGATGCCATTTGGAGAGCAATGTCTAATTAATTTATATTTTCAGTGTCTGAACTACAGTTTCAACAAGTTACTGGTCCTTAATTTGGCCCTTTGGGGCTGAGTACCTCTAGATCTCTGGCTTTGGAACATGTTTCTAAGCCAGTAGGCTCAGTCTGAAGTGCTGACTGGTGCAGAACAAGGTTTTTTGAAAGACTAGTATTCAGTTATACTTTATAAGTTCTATGTTGTAGAAGGTTAGTGGGATAGCAACAGGTCCTCACAGGATCCTCCCGGACAAGTTGTCCAGCTGCGGGATAAGCGGGTTCACAGTGTGCTGGGTGAAGAACTGGCTGAAGGGCAGAGCTCAAAAGGCATAGTGAATGGGGCTACATCTGGCTGACGACCAGTGACCAAGGGTGTTCCTCAAGGTTCAATTTTAGGGCCAGTCCTGTTCAAGATATTTATCAACGGTCTGGGCACGGAAGTTGAACGCACCATTAGCAAGTTTGCTGATGATAACAAACTGTGAGGTGCTGTTGACTCTCTTGAGGGACAAGATGCCTTGCAGAGGGATCTAGATAGATTGGAGAATTGGGGAATGATTAATGGGAAGAAACTTAACAAGTCAAAACACCAGATTCTGCTCCTAGGACAGAGTAATGATGTCAGGCATAAGGATAAACTGGGAGAGGAGTGGCTGGAGAGCAGCCCTGCAGAAAGGGATCTGGGGGTGCTGGTCGACAGCAGGGTCAATACGAGTCAGCAGTGTGCCCTGGTAGCCAACAGGGCAAACTGTGCCCTGGGATGCATCAAACACAGCACAACGAGCTGGTCAAAAGAGGCAATTATCCCTCTGTATTCAGTATTGGTGCGGCCTCATCTCGAATACTGTTTACAGTTCTGGGCCCCACAATTTAAGAAGGATGTGAAGGTCCTTGAATGCGTCCAGAGGAAGGCAACAAACCTGGTGAAAGGGCTGGAAAGCATGTCCTGTGAAGAGCAGCTGAGGACTTTGGGATTGTCTAGTTTGGAGAAAAAGAGACTGAGAGGTGACCTCATTGCTCTCTGCAGCTTCCTGAGGAGAGCATGTGGAAGGAGGATGCTGATGTCTTCTCCCTGAGATCCAGTGATAGGACATGTGGGAATGGTTCAAAGCTGCACCAGGAGAGGTTTAGACTGGACATTAGGAAGCGTAACTTTATCAAGGAGGTGGTCAAACACTGGAACAGGCTTCCTAGAGTCCTGGTTGATATGCCAAGCCTGTTAGTGTTGAAGAGGCTTTTGGACAGTGCCTTTAAGAACATGCTTTAACTTTTGGTCAGCCCTAAAGCAGTCAGGCAGTTGGACTACATGATCACTGTAGGTCCCTTCCAACTGAAATAGTCTATTCTAGTCTAGTCTATTGTACTTCTAAGGGGAAGCCAAATTATACTTGTAACCATTCTGTTTTGTTCAGGATTGGAATTCAAAGAAACGAGATAAAAGGGGGTAACCACAGGATTAAAGCAGTCATGTTTTGTTTGGTTTTTGGAAATGCGACAGGCAAAACAGGTACAGGTACCCATGCAAGCTATGGTGTGAGGGTTCTTACATGCCTCCAGTTAATAGATCTCTAGTTTTAAAGTTGCCTCTTGTACCATTTAACTGGCCTGGCAGGAGAAGCTGAACTGTTAAGAGTCTCATTTACCTGATGTAGATTGCTCTAGGAGAAGCTGCCGGGGAAGGTGTAGTTACTCACAAGTATAATCTAATGAATAGTTGAAAGATTTTTGCATTGGGATAGCAGAACGCTTACGTCAGCTAAAGAAAGAGTATTTCAGAGAGCCTTTGAGTATTATTTGAGGGGAAATGGCACAAAATTACAGCAAAAATCCATTCTCACAGAATCAAATATTAAATTACTCAAAGAAGAGCTAGAAAAAAGGAAATGAACTACAACAGGAGGAAAAAAAAGAGAAAGGAGAATACAGAAACAGTATAATGAAAAACTAAAATTGGCATACTGTTCCAAGAAAGCATAAAGGAAATTATGTGCCAGTAGAAAATCTGTTAACTGTCAGCAACCAAAACAAGAACAATTAAAATAAAACAGTTTAAAATCACAGCTCCCTGTAAGCAGACACATAAGTCAGCTTTAACCGGTTTGGTTTACAATAATGAAAGTGGGGTTTGACCAGGGTATGCTGGATAACTGAAAAAAAAAAAGGGAGTCTTAATGCTGTGAAAGGTAGTATTTGGGACCAGTGGCTGAGATACAGGATTACAGAGCAGTATCATCCAAAAAGCCATGCAGAAGAATAACGAGTGAACAGACACAAAGAAGAAAACACTGGCACCTAAAATACTGGAATTAGGAATTAGAATTACTAATTTAGTTGGAAAGATAAGAGCAAAAGATGAGGTTTTGTGGGACATTGGAGCCCGTGGGCAAATGATTTTTTTATGGATATGCCCTAGGAAGTTTAGAGAGTAAAGAAACAGTGTGCCTGACTGTCAGCAGACATAAATATATTAGAAAGTATAGAGGGAAACCTTATTTTAATTAGGCACAAAGGCTACTGAGTTAGTCATTAATTGTCCCCAACTGGACCAGGCACTTGACCAATAGCTACAATATTCCTGAAACTATAGACGTAGTGCAGTAAAGTACAGTAAGTAATATGGCTGCAGTTCACTAGTGTGGTATAAAAATTGAGCTTGCTGAGAGTGTGGAATATGTTCTTCATCAGACTGGCACTTGTGGACACCATTACGTTCCTATAGTTTAGGCAGACTGAAAAGGAAAGAGAATTAATTGTTGCCACAGAGAAAGTCCCTAATGTGGCATGTTGGACTCGTGGACCTGGTTATTGAAAATTTAACAGCAATATTTTGGAGGAATGCTACCGCTCAGTGACTCAAGAAGAGAAAATAAAACATACCAACCTAAGTATTATAAAGGATTGTATTAAGTGTTATTTTAAAAAGACAAGACCGTTGGTAAGTTTACGGATATGAAATTGCAGTGGACAGTCAGCATGTATAGGTGGAATCTACCTGGAAAAAGAAAGAATTTGTGTCGTGGATTAGCCAACACAGAGAATAGCGGCTTTGAATCAACTGTAAGCCCCTTATCGAACATGTACATGAAAATGGCTTACAAAATACTCAAAGAAGAGTATTCGAACATCTTTGAAGGTTTAGACTGGATCCCTAATCTGCATGTGAGAAATATGACCAGTAAACTTTAGAGAAGACTTATTAATTTCTTATCTGATATACCAAATGGTCAAGGAAAACAAAAAAGAATGATAAAGTATACAAAATCAGGCTCTGAGAAACTGGAGAAAAACATAATGGTATAAAACAGATGTCTCAATTCCAGGTTTTTCAGCAGGTAAATCTTGCTACTCATTCTTAGAGCCAGAAAAAGCCTGCCATTAAAGGTTAACAGTTGAACAAAACACAGTCTTCTGTAGGCATGAAAATCCTATTTGGTTGAGCAAATATACATAAAGCCATTGTAACAGTGGATAAAAATATCATAAGGTGAGATAAGTATTTCAAACATGGAATAGCCTTATTGTTGTCATATCATTACTGAAGACTATGTGGTGAGAGTAAGAAAAATTTTGCAACCATCGTAAAAACATCGAATACATCTGGAAGTTGGTGAGCCTTCGAAGAAATTTCTTTGCTTAATTAAAACCGGGCTGAAATTCGTCCTCCTGTAAGGGATTTGAGGTTCATTGGCATAGTATTGATGCAAGTTGTTAAACTTCCTCATCTGCTTTCAGAAGTATATTTGAAATTGTATTTAAGTATCAATAGATACAAAAACACTAAAGGAAAGAAAGGGGGGAAGGAAAGGATATACACTATCAAAACAGTTGCCTGTACTGGGAGACTTCAAAGAATTTTAAACCAACTGACTTGACTACAAGTTGCAGCTAGTCCATCCCTAGGTGCTGACTTGTACCAAATTTCAGAAGGTAAACCAAATAATTGGTAACAGACCACTGACTATAGCTAAAAGAAATAATTACTTACTTTCATGAAAACCAAACTTTCTGATCTTGAATTAGGGTGCAATGGGCAAACATTGTAACCTTCTGCAACACGAATTCCTTCAGGAATTACAGTGATGGCAGCTCCTTATCCTGAGCCTTCAGTTCTACGAGGCTGAAACTCAGTGCAGAGTCAGCCAACTTAGAGGTTAAAGGAAAAGATATTTGTCTGCTGAAGAGACAAATGCTTCCTCCAGATTGTTTCTGATTATGAGAAAATGACCAGAAGCTAAATAAATTGCAAAAAGTGATTGTTCTGCTTTGCAGCAAGGAGACAGGCAAAGAGACAGGAAGGTATCTATCGTATCTATCTTGGTTAGATGTTACTAATCTCTTGACAGAAAAAAAAAAAATTGCCTGATTTAAAGTCTTCTGCATGAGGAAACATTTCACTACCCAGAAGAAAGACCTAGATTTTGCTAACTGTTTTCATTGTAAGACATTTGGTCACAGAAATACTTGAAAACATAGTATGTCAAACAAATGACATACTCGTTGATTTAATTATGGCCGAATATCCTCTTATAGAATTTAGATTATAAATAAGCAAAGGAGTTTTTTCTGAAGAATCTAAAATCACTTTAGCAAATCTTGGCTCTGTCATAATACATACATTAATTAAAATATATTACTCTAAGTAGTTTTCTTTGGAAGCAAACAATTCTTGATTTTTTTCTTTCCTGATGAAGGTTGCTAATCTTAGCCAGTAATGAGGAAGAAATGCTCAATTATGGAAAAGGAAGAACAACCACTAGCCCTAAATAAATTCCTTTTAAAATTACCCTCTGCAATTGGTCAGCTCAAGAATTACTTTGCATAGATGATAGTTCCAGATAAAAGGCTGGCACAGTGCACTAAATTTCTTGGTGAAAATATATTTAATAACTCCAAATAGTTATAAATTACTTCTAAGTTGTTAGGAATTCATTACCTATTACAAGAGCGATAGAATTTTAGAGAGGATAAGCTTAATCACTGTTTTAAGTGAAAGACTGAATTCAATACTGTTACAGAGTTTCTGGTTACATTTTATAGTAAATTCAGAAAAGAGTTGCTAATGTAGTTGTATCCCATATATAGAGAATATTTATATGGACAATCCCAAACTCTGAAAATGTTTAAGTAAATAACATAAGCAACATAAGATCCATTTATCTCTGGGATAACATTCTACAAGAGCACCGTAAGATGTCTTACTGAAAATCTAAATGATCTTGAGTCACGTAACCGCAGACAAAATATCACTGCAAACCCGGCCCAAATATAAACAGAGACTTGGTCATTCCAGCTAGGGAATCGCAGTAGATGATGGTGGCTTCTGCGTACATAATTGGTTACAGAAGCACACGCTTTCTACTGAGTTATCTAGTTTCAGTTAACTACGTATCTAACATGCTTGCATTGCGCCCATTACTGCTGTATCAGAGCTCTTCAGTCTTTATTGATCTTGAAAATACTTGAGTAATGCAAGAAAGTGCTAACCATAATTTTATCAAGGCAACAGCAAATCTGTGGTAGAGTAGTAAATTCGAGTCACAAGCTCACGTCCCAGTTCTTAAGCCAACTTTCCATGATAGAGCCTAAGCAAATTTAAACTCACCATCCTAAACATATCCTACTTCCACTTTTAAGTGAAGTTTTGGAGAAAGAGAGAAGCTGGCAGCAATAAGCTTCTTTGCTGTTTCTACACATTATTTGACCAGGAAGATGTGACTGGGGGGATGGTAAAAAGTGACCCTGAAACTTCTTTGTGTATAATAAAAGTAAATTTTGTAATATAGGCCTCTCAATTAACATAGAATATTGCAAAAGAAACACCAACTTCCATAACCTATGCTAGCCTAAGCTGTTTATTTTGACAGTCACTCAAGAAAGTGATGTTTCAGCCATGACTGCTGACCTTCCTCAAGGTTTCTTCCAAATGAGTCAAAGCAAACTCTCCAAATACCTAGTAGAAACGCAATGTCAAAACAGTGTACTTCAGAATAACTGTCAACATGTATGACTAAATTAAATTAACCTGAACTGAAGATTAAACGTCATTGTTCTGAAATGCATATCAATCTTTGTGTTTATTGAGGGAACTGCACCAAGATAACCTTGATAATTTCTGTAGATTTGGGGAGGACACAAACATACAGCTCCTTAAAATCACTGGTCCGCAGTCAGTGTTGGCCCATGGAAACAATGCAAAGCCAATATTGTGCTAAATGAAACATGAATAGTTTCAGTTTTAAGATTTAATATCTGAGGTATTGACAATGTTAACCATAAATCATTGTTTGGGCAAAGAAGGTCTATGTTCTGAAGTACCAAATCACCATAGTTACTTAACTGTAGCAGTGCTGTAGAGGTTTTTAATGGTTATCTCAGAATTTCTTTCTGCAGTGAGTAAGAGCATCCAAAAACTGAAATGGTAGCCTGTAGGAAACAACTGCAGTGCATTTAGATTTTAAAAGCTAATCATGTTATTAAGATCACTTTCATTGTCAATAAAATAATTACAGTAAAGCGGGAATAAGCTCCACTGAATACTAAACTACAGGGGTTACTATAGCTGCTATTTACAGAAGCAAAGCCTGGAAAGATTTTATGTAGCTATTATTCATACATACGATCATCTCAAATATTTAGGCTTCCTCGAGGGATTTGGAGTTGCTCTGCTTAGCCCCGAGTTAGTTATATAAATCTAAACTGTCTATGTCTCATCTCTTGTAATTCAAATTCCTGGCAGCATAGCTCTGAGAGTATATGTGTGCTTCTATAGCCACAATTTTTAAATGATTTAACTGAAAACAGAAGACATTGCAAATTGAAAAAACAATACCTAGAACAGGGTGTTAGTTGTGAGACAGACATCACTGTTTAGTACATGCAACGCCAAGGCTGTTTCGCTGGGTTTTTTCCCCCTTCATGTTCACAGATAGGTTTCTTCCTATTTAAGCTCTCAGCAATTCCTCCTTCAAAGCTCCAGTTATCACTTAGCATGCCAGGAAATGTACATGAGCCAAAACGCATCATTGAGAAGGTGTTACGCTGCTCTGAGCAGTTGACTGCTCCAACATTTAGAATCTATGGTTCTGTCAGATGACAACCAACATTTAAACCTTCAGGATCTGTGAGGTTTTGAGGGTAAATGCAGACCAGTCAAAAAAGAATCTATTAGTAAATTTTAAGTGATTTCTTTCCTTTGTTTATCAATGGATGCTGCTATCATGTAAACTACTCCACAGCCTATTTTTAACCTTCCTGGAGTAACTGCAGCTCTAGGAAATGTTTGCATGCCACTATGCAAAGGAGCTCAATTATTCAGTGAAGTATCTTCTCCATACTTCAAATCATGGCAAAGTCTGCTACTTAAAGGAAGAGTCTACTAGAATGGACCATCGCACTCTGATCCCAGTAGCTCATGTTTCCTATGGTTAATAGCAACTCTCCAGAAAAAGGCTTTTTCTTAGGTTTGCAGGTTCTTATGAACTTAAATGATCGTTAAGGTCTCCTTCCTTTTCTTAGTCTGTGCTTTTCCACCATAACAAAGATACTGCACCAAGTTTCCATTGCCCTTCCACAACTCTGTCTTGAGAAGAAAGGACTGAAAAACTCTTGCTGACCTTGTTCCACCATTGGAAGAGGGCTCTGGAGTGCTCATTTCCCCTTCCCTCCGACACTTCCACAAGGCAGCCTTCTCTGATGAGGGATTATGTTTGCCCTTGTACTGCCTTCCTTTCAGCAATGATTCCCCAGCCACAGTCAGCGGCAAAGACCATTATTGTTTGACAAAGAATTTAAACCAAGTCTAAAATCTGGTCTTACTTCAGTATGTTGGGAAATTTTCCAGGGGATTACCTGATTTACTTCATAATATATTCAGATTCTTAGGCATGCTAAATACACTCTGAGAAAAGTTCACTACCTGTAACTGACATTTGAAGTCCTCGTGGTGATGCTCCTTGGTTACTTTCTAAGGCTTTTCATTCACAATGTGTTTCTTGTTTTCTGCAATGTATTCTCCGTGATGTTAAGTTTATCTTTATTGCATCACCTACTACTTCCTCCAATAGTTTGTAAGAAGTATTAGTGTAATACTGAAAATGCTTGTTCTTAAATAGTACTGAAAACTAGACACAGGATACAAAGAAATGTCAGATACAGTTAACTGTGTGTTTTTTAAAAAGCAGGATAAGGAATGTGTATTTTTCTGTCAGAAGAAAAGATTTTCTCATAAATAAAGATAATACACATGACAAAACTATGTCAGGGATCCTTTACTGCAGACAGCTGTATTTATTTCCTGGAAAGCATGGTTGCTGTTTTACCAAGAACATCTAGTGCTTCATGCCTATAATTTGAAGCAGGTTTGGGGAACGATGAGTATATCTCTCATTGTGTCAATTTTAAAGACACTAAATTCTGAAATGATGTTATTATTCCCATCTATTCCTGATACACAACATGTACATTTCCAAAGCATTTTAATGTCATGGAGATAGGTCTTCTATGCCTTCCAGTCTGTGGCAGTACTTCAGTCAAAAGTGCTTTGAATCCTCTCTAGCACATCATTTTGTTTCATATTTACCCTACATATAAACCAGCATATACACTGAGTCACAGCTTTCTTTGGATTTACATAATCTCTGTTTATCAAATATGATACTAATCACAGTAATTTGTTACAAACAAACATGTAATAGAGGTAATGTATTTTTCCCCTCACAGAACTGCACTCATGAGAGTTAAATCTGTAATTCCATTTTTTCCCAATCAATAAGACAGAATTAACAGAATTTCAATTCTGATCAAGGTAATTACAGCAAAGTACTATTTCTTACTGGTTGGTTTGTCAGTTCAAGTCTACTTTTCTCTAAAACTCAGGTAGATCATATGCATTACTAAGCATCAGTTACACCTTTGTAATTCTTTTCGGCAGAAAAGGCCAACTTAGGTACACAAAATACATGGAATTTACTCACCTCAGAACATAAGGTCAAACACCTGTTTACTGCAAGCATGACATTTAAACCTACATGAACTTTATCTGACGTGTAGCATAAAATGTTTGCACGTTATAAGAGACACCCGTAAATTTAGCGCTTGTAAAGCTGAACTGCTAAACTATTCCAAATAATGGCACAATTCCATGTTCCAAAACTACTTATGTAGAACAAAATAAATATGCCTGTTGTCATTACAGAAAAATTTTCATGTAAGAAAGTACAATGAAATCTTCAGTACTTTTTTCATAATTTAAACGCAGATTAATGACAGAAAATTCAACTTATTAAGATGAAACCTGAAAGAATGGGCTACAGAGTGGATGGAATGTTCAGCAAACCCATCCAATTCATGCTCACAAAGGTCCCAATTACAATTTTTCTTTCCAGTAAAAGTGGAAAGAGAAGCAAGATTAATTCAGACAAATTAAGGATTAATTTACTGGGAAACGTTAACAAGCCTATGAATCTCTGTATGGCCCCTTTGTTTTGGAAACCAATCCGTTTGTATCATTGACCTGCACTTATCTTTTCCTGTTATTTCTTTTCCCTTCTTCCTTTCAATGTCTACTGTAATCAACATACTTTTTCGAAAACAGTTGTTTTTATTTTATACAAGACATTGTACTGGGTATTTTATCATTTCCTCCATTTTCATTGGACATAAATAATTTAATCGTCACACGCTTTTCTCTGTGTTTTGTCTTTACTTCAACTGACATTATACTAGAAGTACTACACATTTTCATTGCTTTCACTTGAGGGAACTGTTTTAATACTTTGAGTCATCAGCATACAAATATCTTGATCTCTACCTAGTCTAACTCGCGTGAATTAGATTAGCGCTGTCATACCTGCCTGGGAAGGTTGGCTGTTTTGTTTCTTTCTGTGTCAAGTTGCATTTCCAATACATGGCAGAACTTTCTTGCATACCTTCAGCATAGCAAGTCTGATGCACCACAGGAGCACCCCATTTACTGAGTAGGTAAAGACGGATTCACTCTGTTTTACAAAGTATACACAATGGAGGGGATGAGAGAATGGCTATGGCCTGACTGCTAATGCAGAAAAAATTTATGCAGCATCCTCCTAGTCACTCTTTTTTCAGGAACAGCTCTGCTGCCCCATCATGGGGCTGGGTTCATGTATGGCAAGAACTATGGAAAATTTCTACATTACCGTTGCTCATGGAAAAACTCATTCAAACTGTATGCTCCTCCATTGCCTCTGTGTCAAAAAAAACTACTAGAAGTAGGACTAGGAGTAGGCACCCAGTCCTTGCACGGCATAAATTACCCTGCTGACTCTGTTGTTATATGGCCTTGGCCTTTTGTTACATGGCTGATGATTTCATACACGCAGCAAGTTTGGGTTTTATTTCTGAAACACTAAATTACTTTTCATAGTTTGTGGATCACTCTGTGCTTATACTAGGGAGTGCTATATACTGTGTATTTTTTTCCTACAGCACCAAGTAGTTCTACAAAAAGACTGGTCATCTTACCTGTTGGAAACATGGGAAGAAAATACCATGACTGAAATTCTTACCTAGAAGGCCATTTTGTCAATTTTCATGCCTTTTTTGACATGCAGAAGGACGTGCTGCTCTCTGCGTCAACAATGGCTGAATACGAAAGCAGCCTACATATGTATTTGTTAAACAACTTCTAATTTAAAATACTTAAGATGAAGCTTATTCAATGGAATGCACAATGAAGAGGTACTTAAAAGGGAAATAATCCTCTAGTTTCCTGCTATTTTCGTTTGTTAAATTTTAAATAATTTCAATAGGAACGTAAAGCCTTTTAACATCATTTTAGCTATGGTTTAGCTACAAGCATTTTCGTTAGAATTACCAGACATTGCTATGATACCTTTTAGACAAAAATGCAGGGTAGGTTATCTGCTAATATCTTGGTGGAAAAAGATCATTTCCATGATGCTGACCCTAAGATTTCCTCAACTCAAATCCTTGAGCAACTCTTCTGACTTTCAGAGTCTTAGAGAGTTCCTTACCTTCTACAGCCACCAAAAGATCTCAATAGAGGTGTCTGAAAAAGGAAAAAAATCATTACTATTGGGAAAAAAAAGAAAAAAAAGCTTCTTTTTAACCCTTTCAGACTAACATATTTTCAATTTGAAAAAAAATGTGACCAGGCTTGCCTACTTCTACACCTTTTCAAGCAAACCAGTTTCCTTAAAGTTGTCTCACTTCTTGCTATAAGTAAACAGGAAGTTTTCACGATTTTCACTTCCTGTGAGCCTGTGCAATAACTTTATTTACCTTCCTTTTTATCAAACCATTGCCAAAACAATTTTAAAAAGAGATGTAAAGAAAACTACGAAAAATTCTGCCTCTAAAGTAAAAAAAAATTGAAAATTTGCCTTGATGCCAGTTTAAGTAGACTTCTGCATGGATCTCTGACACTGTCTATGCAGCACTAATACTCCACGCTTTTGTGATCCTTCTTACACAAGCACACACTATCTAATGCTCTGGAGATTAAAAAAAAAAAATCAACAAAAACCACTGACATATCTTTTCAGTTGGTTTGTTAGCCATTTCAAGGTTATCTCAAGGATCTTTTTGTTTTCCCAGTTTTTATGGGAAAAGCGTATTAGAATTTATCATGTGCTGTTTTATCAAACTGTTTATTTTTGTGTCAAGGCAGTGAAAAACAAGGTTATTTGCAAGGAAAAGCAAGGTGCAATAATGAAGGTGGCAAAAGCCATTATTAAATAAACTGTGATAAAGCCGAGGTCATGTAAATATTTCCATAGGTACAAAAACATAAAATATTAATATGGCTGGGAAACTGAAGAACTTTTACTTTTTGTTGCACTGGCTTGAAAATGTAGTATCAAGATTATATTTTGAAAACAAAAAATGCTAGTAAAACAGAATTTTTCATTCCCCAAAATTACTTATCAATGTAGTTGATATGGAATAAAATATTCAATAACTATAGTGACTGGAGAAATATGGTGTCTTTCAGAATGCATTATGTTTACTTTCAGCATTTAGTTAATAGTATTTAACTAAAGCTGTTAAATACTACTCTATTCCAAACAAAGGTTTTAAAAAAGAAACTCGTTTCCAAACTTTTTTTCACCAGTCCAAAGTCAACAATGTAACTTAGCTTGGGTCTTTCAAAAGCATAGAAATTGGGGTTAGTGAAATTGCTGTATTTCTGAAAGCAAAACAGAGGCTACAGCAGATGGTGGGGAAACAGCCTCCAGCTGTTAGCTGAAATCCTAGCCAAAGCTGCCTGGACTGGGACCCTCAGAGCCCTAGTCACACAGCCCTCATAGGGAGGTATTTCTAGGTAGTCAGAGCGCAGTCTCTAGTTTCCCACTTCTCCACTCCAAAACTATAATTTCTCAACTCTGGCCCGAAAAGCCGCAGTCTTCCAAGTCCTCTTATCCAGCTTTTCACTGGAGGTATTTCTTGTCATATTGCCCCAAATCCTCTCACATTCCAGTCCCCAACTTCTCCCAGCCCAGAGACCCCCTACTCTTTCTATTCCCTGCACTCACTCTCCTCATACCTGGGTGGCAATGTCTAATCATTTTCATTTCTTTGCTCCAGTCCACCCCTCCCAGAGCCCAGCAGACACCTGCTGCTCTGCCCCTCCTCTTCCCACTGTTCTCTGCCTATACAGCCTCTGCTCCTTCTCACACTCTGGGCCTAAATAGCGTAAAAAATAATAAAGATTCTAATGTGTTTGCCATGTCATGAATTACATACCTAGCAAACCAGTCAGACTGTAAAGGTTTACATCATTCAAATGTCAAGCCACGTTCACTTTCTTGAAGGCAAAGATTAAAAAAGCAGTGGAAGACAAGCCTATATTCCAGCTCCACAAGTGAGAATCCTATTATGAAGCCCAAGGGATGAAGGACTGAGAATTAGAAGACTAATTGGCTTCATTCTTTCTGTGTGAACAAGAAGTGTGCATGAAATTGCCCATTCAAGATGGACATCAATTTGTCAGATTGACCTGAAGAGGGAAACACAGATTTCTACCCACAGGAAGTAAAGAGATCAAATGCATCTGAGCCCTTCATGATGCCTCCAAAAGCCCCTGTAAAAAAATTAAACCAAACACAAGAAGCAAACGAGAATCTTGCACTGCTAAGATCAAGTATCTCAAACGCTGCGGCTTCAGGGAAAAGGGGAATTTCATCACTGAACTGGGCTATAAAGTCCAGGGTGTGGTTTGGAGCACTTCACAGAAGACCCAATTAGCAACAAGTGGATCAGAAACCAAAAGGGAATTTCAGAATTTCTTTCATAAAGGTTGCACCAGCAAATTTCAATGTTAAGGAGAAAAAAAACGCCACAAGCAACTTCAGCAGCTCCCTGGCTGCAAGCGAAAACTGTTCCCACGTCTCAAGGACATACCTGAGCATACAAGAAGCTTGCATTAACAGACTTAACAAATGAGATGCCAATTTTGCAAGAGCACGCTGAAAAAAAAAATAGTGTGCCATCTAACTTATATTAAAGATTAATTAAAAAATAAATATTAAAAAATCCAATCTGGGTGATGGTTGTGATAATCCACTGTGAAAGTAAAATATCCATAGATTCACAACAGGCAACATAAAAAGTCAGTAAAGGCCACTGCTTGATGCTGGACAGAAGAGACATTACCCGGGCTTCTACCATTACTTCAGTTTACAAGTTTGGGACAAGTAAAAGTGTTGTAAACCTAAAAACCAAGCACTAGACTCTTAAAATCCTAAACTGGATGGAGGAGGTATTACACTGACCAGTTGACAAACCTTTCTCTATGCCATTGTGCTGGATCTGCTCTATATATTTCCACATGAGGTGGAGTCCCATTCTCAACATTTATAATAAATAAAATATGCTATATTTTGCCTTGTTACTTATGTAAAATACAAACTTAATCTTCTAAAAGTTATTACATAAAATTCACATATAAGATAAAGTGTAGCATACAATTAAAGTTCATAAAAAGTACATACAGACAGATTAAATGCCAGACACTAGAAAATAACATTTCCTGTTCCACATCTGTATAAACAATTTTACAGCACAAACGAATTATTTAAAAATTTTAAGTAAATCTGAAAAGCAGGTATAGATTGACTTCTAACAGTTAAATGATAGCACAGTGCAAATTATAATGAAAGTGTGGTTGTATTCAAACGTTATGCTAGGGTTCTGCTTTTGTGTTTTAGTTTCCATAACAAAATTCCTGTCTAATGCTTTGCTCTGCAGAGTATCTAGAGCTTTGGATGCCTCCGTGGCTCTTTTTTTCTTTTTTCTAGTTCTATTAGTGGTAAGGATCCTGCAAACCCTCAGGCTTTGCTATAAATCCCAAGTGAGTTTTCACAGTGATAAATGATGGAAATCTAGTGAAAAACTGAATGACACAGAAAAAAAAGAGCAAGCTCTAGTTTTCTCAAGTGTATCAAATTTGGCAGAAAATAATCCTGACACTGTCATCTTAGTGAAATATTTCACCATATTTCTGAGGAGCATATTACATAAAATCACTAACAGATAACATGTACTATGCAAGAGAACATTAACAAAAAAAATAAAAGCAAAGCAACCCTCTGCAAGCATTATGTTTCAATACTGAACAATCACCACTTCTTTTGTATCTCCTGGCTAATATTTCAGTAAGTGAGACTGAGAATGTGGTAGCCTTCTATTAAAGTATTAATGCTTAACAAAAGAAGATATTCATTTGTCTGGAAAACAGAAATTTAGACAGGTGACAGGTAAAAATAAAAAAAATACAATACTTATTTACTTACATGCCTCAATAGCATATAAACAAATATGTATATATATATATATATATATATATATATATAAACGTAACTTGGAAGAAAATCAATTTTGCATTAATCTCTAGTTGGAGGTCATCTTAGATTTGCAGAACGGCAGGTGAGAGTCAGTAACTCAGGCATACAATCTTTTACCCAGCAGCAAATTAGTTTGTATTTACCATGGGATACCATAAGCAACAAATGCTTGCATGTTATCCTTGCAAGCCTCTACCAAATGCTGATTTCATAAATAACAGCAGCATTGCTGAAATACTCCACAGTTGTGCACATGGAAAACTTCTCCAGCACCACCAGCTGCCTGGCAAGCCACATGGGGCACCTCCAGGTTGGCTACCTGTCTGACTTAACCAGGCTGCCAGAGCAGAAGCAGGCAGAGCTGCCTTCTCTGAACAGTCAGTCACACCAGCAGGCTGTTACATGCTAAGCAGTGGTGTTAGAGATACCTCTCATTTCACTGGAAATTCTGCAGAGTCTGTATTTTCTCACCAGCAGCAATCTGCAATTTTACAAAACGGAAATTCCCTTTTCCGATCAGATTTAATTCAATCACATCAGGCCAATTTTGCTTGTGTGAAACCTGAAATCTAGAAAATCACACGATTTGGAAATTAAGAGACCAAATTCCATCAGTGGGGTAAATACACTTGAAACTTCTTAGCTGGGATGTTGAGGAGAGATCATCAAGGCCTGAGCAGCCCTCAGAGTAATACTCTTTGTGGCTCAACCATGTAGGAATCCCCGATACCACCAACGGAAATGTGCATGTCATGAGTGGCTGCAGGGCTCTTGGAGGAGAAGGTGAAGGACACAAAAGCCGACACACGTCTCCTTCACATTCCCCAATAGAGGCAAGGGAGAGGCTCCTGTAGGAGAGGAGACTGAGTCAACACCTGTCTGTGTGACTAGTGTAACAGAATGGGCTTTAGCCTTTCAGAACCATGGGACCCTCTTTGAGGAGTGATGACTGCTGGGCAGAGGTGGGATCCACCTGGCAAAGCCATCAAAAGCATACAAAAGCATGTTAAAGCACACAAAAGCGTAGTTTGTGTGGCTGTGGGACAAGAACAGTTTTGCCTGAAAGCCAATACGGACAAATTCAAGCTTAGCTACTTCAGTTCCCTGATTCAGCAGATGATTCGGATAGTGCCAGAAGAAGGGAGGGTCCAAGAGCGGGTTAGCGGAGGCAGAGCTGCTCCATCTCTATTAGCAGCAACCTTTACTTGTACAGGACGAAATCTTACCTTCTTATGGCCCAGTTTCCTGCAGCTTTGTTTCCTGTGGTTGATGTCACACAAACCCGCGTGAATGCCACCTGACGGGCTTACCTGTAGAGGGAGCGCTTAGGAGGACTTATTTTAGTGTGAATTCTTGATTGGGTTTAACAGCTGACCCCAACTGCAGCTTTTCCTTCAGCCAAGGCACCCTACTCCATCCAGACGCCAGTTTTCGTGATCATTATTAGGACAGGGAACATAGAGGCAGACCCATACACGCACGCATATGTGAAAACAGAAGCCTAACTTTCATAGGAAACAAGGCAAAAACTTGGTTTTCTGAGAAAACTCACTCCGGATAGGAATCGTTAATTAACTAAAAATTAGTTTTAAAAACTTGATTAATGAAACTTCACTTCTTGTACATAACATAATGGGGAAACGGCTTTCTTTCATGTGTAAAGGGTTTTTAAACTAGAAAATTTCACATGCCGCTTTCCAATGCTCTGTCCTGTCCAGGCAAGACCTGTTCAATATTTTCATGAACAACCTGGGTTAACAAAACAGCTGAGATGGAATAAGAAGGAAAAAAAACCCCGAATACGTTTGACAAACTGAGCGGCACTGATCAAAATTACTGAAATTTAGCAAAGGGAAAAACAGTGCTTAATAGGTAGATACCAAATTTATAGATACATTTGGGTCATAACCATCTAGAATAGGGATCTAGGATGAAAAATAAAATTCAGATGTTGTTGGGGAAAAAAAAAGAAAAAACTACATTCAGAGAAAGACTGGAGATACTCATATGACTTTGTTTTGAGGTGATGAGGCTGGTGTTATGGACACATGAGAATGGCTATTTTGGACTCCACGCTGTCCAAATAATGTTGAGAAACTGGGAGAAGTACAGAAGAGAAAAAAAAAAAGAGGAGACAAATAACTGAAAGGGAACATGGAAAGCATGAATTTTTCAAGTGGAAAAGGTAGATATAGTTTATAATATATAGAGAAGCTCCTTTCCCTTTATAGCATTTTTTTGCATGTCCACAGGGAAGATGACAATTAAAAAAATAAGCTTAATTTTGGATTTCAGGTAATGAAATATGGAAACAGGATTTGGCACAATCAGCTTTAATGAAGGTTTTTTACGAGTAAGACACACAGCTGTTAGAAGCAGTGTAAGCCAATGCTGTCCAAGCTGTTGACCTGACGCACCACAAACAAAAACCTTTATGAAGTTAAAAGCCACCAGACTGGTACAGCCAGCAGGGCAGACCTGCAAGTTCATAAGAAGAAAATGCCAATGGCTCTTCAGCAGTCCCACCAATTCACAGCCAAGCAACAGGTGAGCTGAAGGGCACCCCAAAGCATCATCAGCCTTGGCACCTGGCCAGAGAGCCCTACCACGTTACCGTCGCCAGGCCTCGCCGTGGAACCGACCCGTGAGCCAAGCTATCTTTACCTGCTCTAAGGCCAAAGGTCTGGGTACACAGGACACTCTGTAAAGCAGCTTAGGCTGAGGAAGACCTTTGAGTGTCTTCCAACTCACCAGTCCCGTGCGAACTCCAAGTAGAAAGTCCTGAACAGCAGCTATGAACTTAGGCTACCTTCCTGGCTCCTTGCTCCCAGTTTGATGAGGAAAGCCAGAAAGGGAAAAAAACTGCTTCCTGAGCCAGAACTCAAGTTTGATACAAATGACGAAAATAAACTCGTACAGAATTCCTCGCTAGCGCTTATGCTTAGAGGGTTCCCTAGCTTGGAGCTGCCTTAGATCAAGCTTTTTTCCCCTGGGTCCTCTTAGCCAAAAAGGCCTCAACCAGCAGCGGCGCTGGCTTTTTGCCGCACCCTGGCACCTCCGCACCAGCGGCCCTGGCGCAGGCCCGCGCCTAACAAAGGCCCGACGCCTCCATCCTCCGCTTCCCAGCCTCTGCCCGCCTCTCCCCGCCAGGCCACTTTCTTCCTCTCCCCGCGGAGCCGCTCGGGGGTCTCCCCGGGGAGAGGGCGGGGGGGG
>VZSC01004061.1:336004-365187 GCA_013398225.1 Steatornis caripensis
CCCCCCCGAAAAAAACCAAACCACAACAAAAAGCCAACCAAAACCCTTCCATCCCCAACCTTGACTAAAACTGGCTAGCAGTTTTCTGAGTCTTTTGTGATCATCCAGGACACAAGGAGGTTTTCTGTGGACTCATGTAGTTTAATTTTGTTTGGAAAAAAATTTTATTTATTATTAAAACCTGCGGAATTAGCAATTGGGTAGTGCCATACAATGGAGTGTGATAAAGCTGAAGAGCTCCTTTCAGTTTGTAGGTCCGCACTGATTTTTATGTAGAAAGGAAAACATCCTGTGATTCTGCGATACATCAGATATGCAGTTGTAAATAATTTACAGCAATGTTTATTTATTTAAGTATTGAAGCTGAATCATCTTTAAAAGACTTCAGAATCCGTTTTTGTGACATTACTTTTCCTAAACTTATGTAGCCATTGTGAAGGGTTTTGGAGGCTATTTTTCTTCCCTTCTTGTCCATGCTATAATTAGTGTGCGAAGTCCCTTTGCTCTATAACTGGCAGTTTGGAATTTTTGTTAACTTAAAAAAAAGTGTTCCCATTTGATGATAGAGTTGTGAATAACAGATAACTGGCTGAAAAGAGGTTAAGAAAAATCTTTGCTTAGGCCTGTGAAAGAGTAATATTGCACTTTACTGAGTTACATAAAGATGCTGTGGTGGGAAGGGAGGGAGAGGCGGAATGAGCTGTGGCCTGTGATAAGAAAAGGGCTCATGAAACATCTGGAAGCTCTGCAGACTACTAGAAAGAACTAAAGTAGCTCTTAAGCCAGGTTAGAGGTATGTATCTTGTGACACTTGTACTATTTCATTACCTGTTTTAAATCTGAGTTGGTTTTAAAATCTGTATTATTTGAGACTTGTCTGTTGTTTGAGACAGTCCTTAGCCTATTTAAAGATTTATTTTTGTTTTCTTTCTAAAGGGAGGTAAGAGAAGCAGGAAGCTTGTTTCAGCTCAGTTGGTACTCGGACTTCCAAGCTGACATAGTTGATCACACGTGAAAGGAGGAGATCTTGCTCCTCTTACCTTGTAGTGACTTCAGTAGTCTACCATGAGCTGAATCAACTCACTAATGTAGTAGAAAGCTACCTACTTTTTGGGCTAACTTTTTGCTTGGTGGTTGAATCAGCTGAATTGGCCTGAGGAAGTGCTTACCAAAGTCTGGAGTACTTTCAAGAGAGGAAACTGGACCTAGGAGGATCAGTGAGAGCAAGATATCAAAGGGGGAGTAGGTCTTCATCTCTGTGGGTGGTGAGGTGATCGACCACTCTGTCTTGTGAAGCAACAACAAGAAAAATACAGTTCTATGAGATGGCTGAGTTAAGCCAATATTTATCTGCTGCCAAAATGGGTGGACCTGGTTACCACTCCTTGTCTCAGCTATGAACTTCTGCTTCTTAGCTGTCAGCATCAGCGCTTGTCTGATCCTTCAGAGAGCCAGTTCAGCTGGCTTTTTTTTAAAAAAAAAACCACAGAACACAAAGAACAGCAGATATGGTCAGAAAAGTGTAAGAGCCATTTTGAATAAGGAGGTAGAACCATGTGGGAAGGAATAAGTCTACCCATTAGCAGCAACTAGCAGGTTAACTAAAGGTATTTGTCTCCAGGATTCGGTTTTAATACCGAGGTTCAGATGACTACTACTACAGTTCTTTGCCACCTTTCTTGGGCTATGCTAGTGCTTATTTGGACAAGTAAGAAAATTATCTTAGCTCCCTTTCCCCCTTTCTTGAGGCATTTTTAGTTTTGAGACAGATCAGCTTTCTAAGACATTCAGACATCAGTGGAAGGAACAGGACTGCAGCAGTTGGGTAGATTGGTTTAAATTGTTGTGGATCCTTTTCTTCTGGCTGTAGTCTGACAGTAGATGAGTTACATCCATTGGTAAGAAAAGCCTGAAGTTTTCCTCATGTTGGCAGTCATGCAGCTCTGACTTTGCAGCTGAGAACTGAACCTTCCTGGCTCTATTCACGAGAGGTCAGGACAGCTGGAAGAGGAGAAGGAAGCAAGTCAGCTTTCTTAGCAAAAGCCATTTAACTGGCTCAGCAGGATCATCACCTGTGCTGTGGTTCCAGAGCTGCTTTTTTAATTGCACTGAGTGCAGCCTGCTACTGAAAAGAACCCTTCCCTTTGCTTTGTATTTTGTAGCCCTAGTGTCATGCACACAGTAGTGTTCTGGGTGACTGTAGTTTTGTGCTGGATCTGTTTCTTGGTTTAGCTCACTGCATAACCTTATGAGTGAGAAGAGAGAGATTAGCTTTACTGCTTGGCTGTTCTGGCTTGCTGAGCAGTGAAATAAACACTGGTGTTGATATAAGGAAGGGAGGTGTTGGCACATGGCTGGGCCAAGGTGGACAATAGCAAAGTGCTGGCAACAGTTTGCCTAGGGACTGACTGTGGAGCAGCACACTGATAAAGAGGAAGCTTTTAAGGGAGGCAGAGGAATTCGGGTAACCAGTTCAGGCTGATAGTTTGGAATTCAGAGCCAGAAGGTAAAACTATTATACCAGAAGTTCCCATCACTGTTTGGGTACCAAGAAGTGATGAAGAGATCCTAGAACAGGCACTTGCAGAGAAGCTCGCTGCTCCCCTCTGAGCACCAAAGCAATTGTTTTAATTTGTTTCTAAGCAAGAGCTTTTGTTCACTGTGTTTGTTGGTGAAGTGTATCCAAGCTCATTTCTTGTTCTAAGATACTAAGATTTTTTTTTTCTCTGGGGGTGGTTTATCTGAAGCTATATTAAAGTAATTGTGGCAGTAAAATGGTGAATGAGTTAATAAATAACTGAATCTGTCCCTTTTGTGTTGTATAATTGACTATCATAAGACACAGTCAACTACTTTCTCTATTTGTCTGCCAGTGTCTGCCTCATTTCAGGTATAAGAGTTACAGTGCTAAGTGAATGAGATACATGGTAAAAATTGCATCTTAGAGTTAACTGGTGTAGTTACTTTAAACCATTTGTATGCCATGGAATTAGCTGCCATGCAGCTGTTAGTTGATCTTTGCAGCATCTGTTTATGTCACAAGATGGTAAACTACTCCAGAGTTCGTATACAGCTCCTGTGCCTGATAGAGGTTCCTGGCTGTGTCTATGATAGTACAGTCCATTCAGGCTCTGGATATGAATGGGCCACAAGCTAGTCTCACAAGAACTTTCCTGTTACAAACTTGCAAAGTCTTAAAACTATAAAATTAAAGTAAAATATTACTGTTAAATGTAGGCAATAAAATATTTAAGTACTATCTGAAACAAACTATAACCTAAACTTAACAGGCACTACAGCTTAGTTTGCAACTTTTTGAACCTCTTCTGCAGTCAGCAACAGTACAAAACTTAGGAACTTCTAGACGTTATTTTGCTGGAAGGTTGTGAAGTAGCAGGAATAGCACTAAACAGAAACTAGTTATTCTTCTGTTTCAATGTGTGAACCCATCAGTCTGCAGTCTGCTCCTAAAAGGCCTGCTACATAGAAGTAACTAGAGGTGCAGTCATTTTGTGCCGGTTTGAGACAGTGCTTGCATCAAAGGGGCTGTGCGTGTCTGTCATCTTTGCTGTGCTGACGCACGCCAGTGTTTGTATGTTCTCCTGAACGAACAAGCTGGTCACCAGCCTTACAAGAAGAAGAAATATCAGATTGCCACTAGTGCTGGGACACCGGATCAAGTGTCACTTTATTGATTAGATTTTGAAATTTTTTTTAACGCTCGTAAGATTTGTGCAGGAATATTGGATAGTTTTGAGGTTGTGGTTTATTCCATGATACTGAAAACACTTTGCAAGGTTAATGGCAAAAGCTGTTTCTGGTGTGATTTATAGGTTGGTTTTTGTAAGTGGGATGGTGACTATGTTCTGCGACAGGGCAACTGTATTTAATTGGTGGTATAAAAGTTATCTGTATATGTAAACAGTGTTCTGTGAGTAGAGGAATTATTAATATTTTAAGATTCCTTAGAGATTTGTGTTCTGTCCCTATGGTTCCAGTATTCTGCCTGTCCTTCACCCTGTTTTTTTCCTACCTCCAGCACTCTCCTCCATTCCTCATGCATTTCTCTTATGTGCACTAATGTTGTCAGACAAAATCTATACGTACTTCCAAGCCGCTTGTGTTCTGACAGCTTGCTATCATAAGCCAGAGAGCTGCAGAAGAGAGATCTGTTAAAGGCCAATACTGCAAACTTTGCCTTGGGCTGTAGTTCCATGCCACCTTAAGCTGTTGATCTGCTGGCTGCTGCATTTATCTTCCCTCATTTGAACTAACTCTCATGCTTGTCTGACCCTGCATTAAGCCATTTCTGTTTGCTTTGTCACTCTTCTTGTCAGGTTAGCGTGCTAACGTAGCGGACAGCTGAAATGGCTTAGTCAGATGAGTTCTGAAGCAATATGGAGAAAGGGGCACGAACGTGCTGTAGAGAACAGAGTAGAGACAGCAGCACCAACAACTGGCTTAGGCTGCTGGAACTGCTGCATCGCTTGGGATATTAATCTCCATGTCATCAATTGGTAACAACTTGTTTTGTGACAAAATTAAATTGCAAGTCTCCTGTTTCTTTTAGATTTGGTTGGAACTGGCCACTGGTCTTAGCTTTTAAGACCAAAATGACAGGTGGGCAGTGATTATGATTGTATAGGTTTTGTTTCCTCATGAACCATACTAAAAAACTTTGAATTTAGTAGAAGAAAGATCAATGTCACTGTATGCAAACCTCTGGTATGCATTTCTTGTGTATTGCAGTATGGTTCTTCTTGTGACTTTGTTTGCTGTCTTGCATTACCAGATATGTCGCTTCTGATCAGCTGTTGCTGACGTCTAGTATGTAGCTGGACAGATAAAGCAAAGTACAGCGGGAACTTGGATGCTACAGTGTTGTATGTTACGTGATATAGTTCAGAGTTTAAGTTTATGTAAACCAAATGTACTACTGTCAAGTTTTAGAAGGCTGAAAAATAGGAAATTTGACTGAGCAGAATGGTAAGAATGACCCCTCCAAGTAAAAGAAAAGGAAAAATTAACCATAAAAAGTACTATGTTTACTAATCTGGGTAGCTTGAGTACTCCTGTTGACTGCATTAACTTTTGCTTTTCTGTGCTTTCAAGATCAGAAGAAATTGCCCTTTTGCTGACCAGTGTTCATGTAATGGGAAGTAGTTAACTCATTTGGGTCTGAAAGCTTGGAAGAAAACTGAAAGTACTGAAGAGTAAACAGATACAGGGTTGTGAGGAGCAGCAAGACCTGTAGTTACTGAGGAGAGAGGATGTGAAATGATACTTGCAGGTCTGTTAGGAAACTTTATCCGCTTAATTTTGAAGGCAGAACTACATTTTAAGGAGAAGAATTAATTTTTGTTCGATTTTTGAAAATAACTGTTTTGACTTTAATGTTTCTGGAACTCTGAAAGCTGTTATGACAAAGTTGCATACACTCCAAAGTAAGTGAAATCTAGTATCTAAAGTTCTAGTGATGAATTTTAAACAATAGATACCATTCACTTAATTTCCGTTGCTTCTTAGCAGATTTTTTTTTTACTTGCTTAAAACTTCTTTCTTTTCTTTTTTTTTAGGTGTTGGGAAATCATGTTTATTGTTACAGTTTACAGACAAGCGGTTTCAACCAGTCCACGATCTCACTATTGGTAGGTCTCCTTTGTCCGCCACAATGCTAATGGTTAAGCAGCTAGCGTTAGAGTTTCTTGTGCTCTGGTCGTGTAGGATTTGTGCTGTATTAAGGTAGCAGTGAATCTGTAGCTAATGAATATTTGATGGCTAATAAAGCCAAGTGGAAGTCCTTTTTCTTATTGGGAAGGTACAATCTGAAACAAAAATTCATAGCTATAGTATCTCAACTGTCTCTTCAGAAAAGCTGAAAACTGGGCATGGAAGCAGAATTGGCCAAGCTTGAAATGCATTGATGGTGATGCAAATGGCAGATTTTTCACTAGGGAACAGAATATTAGCCTAGCCATAGAACCTTGAAGATAAGTTACAGATAAACTAAAGCAAAGTGAACCTTAAAGGTGAATAAACAAATTTACGATTTGGGAAGACTAACTTCTAGATAGAGATGGATTGAAGGGTGAAGGTGTTCGCCGTTTGGAAAGGGCACCGCCGTTTCTTCCTGACTCCTAAACTGGATATGGACCATTTGTGTGGAGTATGATTTGACACTCATAGTAGGGGAAATGAATACATGTTGACAGAATGCATTGCCTCTGGTCTAACAACAGTAAATTATACTATAATTTATCTTTCCACACAAAATATGAGGAGTAGTGTGGGAATAAATTCTTCTGTGGAGAAGCTTAGTCTTCAGGTCAGTTTCACTGTTAAGCATAACAGATGCTAGCCTATGATAAGGTTGCCAGAACCTTTGAACAACTTACTGATGTTATTTCAAGGAACCTATCAACTCTAATCATGCTCACCATTGCACAAAATGTGTCCCTGGTCTCTATTTTTAGTTTATGCCCTGGAATAGTTAGGCTTCCTGTGTTTGGGAGTACTGAAATAGATGCTTAAAATGTAAACAAATATTCTTCATGTAACAGAATGTATCAGGTGGTTTCGTTATGGCTTCCTTTTCTCTCTTGACAGTCCTTCCACACCTTGTGTGTGGCTGTCTGATATTATTCAAATTCTTAGGCTAACATCATTTTTCAAATATTTCTGAGATCTTGGCAGCAGATAGGTTGACTGAATAAAGAGCCTGAGTTCTTCAGGGAGGCATGAGTTATTGTCATGTTTTCTTTAGGCCTGCCAAATATATGACACCTTATATATCACTTATGCCTTTGGCAGCCTTGTCACATCAGCAAACTGATAGGCTGTGGGAAACATCTTCACCTCAGCAGGGTGGTTGTAGCGGTAGCTCTTTGCCTGGTGTATAGCTAGCTGAAATCTGGGTGCAGAAACTGAAGCTAGTGGGATGAGGAGGTGAAGCTAGATGGCAACATAATGAGGGAATGTAGGAATGGAGCATGGGAAGCTGCTTGGAAAGGGGAAGAAGGTTCGGAGGCTGGAAGCAGCTTCCTTTCACTTAAGTGATAGGGCATGTGTGTATGTTTTGGCCAGGAGAATGCTTCTTCCAAGTACCAAACAGATTTAGAAAGATAGAGATAAATAAAGAACGTGGGTTCAAAGTCATAGGAATGCCCATGCAGGGCAAGATGGGATGGGTTGATGTTACCTAATGCACTTCCAACTGATGATATTAAAACTACTGAAAACCTGTGGATTAAATAAAAAGGCTTTTGTTACATAGCCTAACTTTTTCAGTATAATACAATGATTTTAGCTTATGGAAGTGCCCATTGTGTTCCTGCTGTTAGCAGCTCAGGAGAGAAGGGAAACTGAAGTTGAACATGTGGAACAAGACATTTCGTCTACAGTTGTGCAAAATTTGCCCCAAATTTTAGTATAGCTAGCCTAAAATGTTATCTTTAAGATTTAAGAAATTCAGAGAGAAACTTTACCTCTAATGAAAACAAGTTGGGGGTTGGGGAGATAGACAGACTACATAGAAGCAGGTATTTTTCTGTCTTTGAGCACATTCAGAATTGTGCATAATTGTAGTAGTGTACTCTTAAGAGAGCTTGTGATGCAACAACTCTCTCTATTTTTCATTTGGGAATTGAAGTATCTGTTATTAAAAGAAATTGTGGAGGGAAGGAGAAGCTGCATGACACAGTTGGGGGAAGAAAAACCTACCCACCCCCCCCCNCAACTCTCTCTATTTTTCATTTGGGAATTGAAGTATCTGTTATTAAAAGAAATTGTGGAGGGAAGGAGAAGCTGCATGACACAGTTGGGGGAAGAAAAACCTCCCCCCCCCCACCCACCCCACCCCCCCAAAAAAAACCCCACCAAACTCTCACACAAAAACCCAACTGAAAAAAACCCACAGCATTTGTAGGTAGATATGGGTGACAAAAACCACTGTAAATATTCTGTTTGGTTTGCCCATCGCCCTTAGGACAGTGCACTTACTGTAAACCTGAACAGCTTCTATTCCTTCTTTAAGAGAACAAACCTGCCATCAAAATGTGTGTGTTGTTTCAAATCCAGAATTTTCTCTCAGATATTTTGATGGAACAGGATAAATACTCTTTTAATTTTACTATGGGGTTGCATGTAGAAACTAAACATTTAGGATGATTGCTGGATTTAAATCAGCAGCTCTGTATCTGCGTTTTGAGATCAAGTAATACCTGCAGTGTTGACACTTGTAGTTCAGGGACCTTTGCAATCAACTTCACACCATTGTCATTCACCTGCTTCCTCCTTTCTCCTGCCCCGCCCCCGCGCATTCTTTCAACCTCTTTGTGTACAGTTACTGAAAGTTATTTAGATGCTAAAGAAAGCACAACATTCTTTGGCCCACGGCTTTTACTTGACTCTGATATCCTGTGTGAGGGAGAGTGGTTCCTCCCTGTCCCCTTCCCTAAAAGTCATTCTGCAGAAAGCAACACTGTCCTCCCACCCCTCCAGCACTCTCCTCCATTCCTCATGCATTTCTCTTATGTGCACTAATGTTGTCAGACAAAATCTATACGTACTTCCAAGCCGCTTGTGTTCTGACAGCTTGCTATCATAAGCCAGAGAGCTGCAGAAGAGAGATCTGTTAAAGGCCAATACTGCAAACTTTGCCTTGGGCTGTAGTTCCATGCCACCTTAAGCTGTTGATCTGCTNGTGGAAGACTTCACTCCAAATCTAAACAGTGACCAATCTTAGACAAAACTTAAGCTACTGGATCTTTATTTTTGTGAAATAATGGCTATATGAAGCATAGATTAATGAAAACTTGATAGCCTTTAACTATGTCCACTATCTCTAGGCATTTGTCAGATCTTAGCTACTGTAGTAATAGCCTCAATTTATGCTTAATTTACTGTTAATGATCTTAAAATTGCTTTAAAAGACGGTACAAAAGGGTGGATTTTTCCGCTGAATAAATTCCTTTTGTTTATTTCAAACACATCATTTTTTTCCCCTTGGTTGTTAAATTCGATCTTTAGCTAGCCAGAATTTAGAAATAACTTATTTTCATAAAGGCAGATGAGTTAATACAGTAATAACATTTATCTTGTCGAAGACGACATTTGTATGCTCACTTAAAAGAATATTTTATTGATAAAGAATTGTGGGTTTAATTTCTTCTATGCTGGCTTCAGTAGTCTGTCGTTGGTACAGCGTTAAAATAACTGACTCTTCAATTTCCTGTCTGCATTCAAATGGATATGTTTTTCTCTCTCTGATCTAAAGCCCCTAAATTGTTTGGAAAACTGTAGGAAATGCCTCCTTCACACTTGCTGTAATTAATGCATTTTTAAAGCCCTTGGAAAGTAACAGTTTTGTTCCTTCTGGAAGACTTTCCAGCTCACTCAAGCAGCTGGAAAATTAACTAAAAGCAGATTGTGAAAGAGAATATTTCCTACAAACACAACATTAACTTAAAATTATGTTCTTACTTTCATAGTACTTGACAATCTTCTTTCTCCTATATGCTGATGTAATCTTTTGTAAAATCTATTCAGGTGTAGAATTTGGGGCTCGAATGATAACTATTGATGGAAAACAGATAAAGCTTCAGATATGGGATACGGTAAGTAATAAATTGTAGAAATCATTTAAACATGTGGCTTCACTAGCTTTCCCTTTGTTCTGGTTAAGCTCTCCAGCACCCGTGTGAGAGTATGTACTTTGTCTTGCAGCTTTCTTTGGTTTCTAGGAAGATTAAAAATTTGCTAAAACTTCCTTTTTTGGTGTGATGTATTCCTAAAACAGTGCAAACTTCTGCTGTTTTCACTGTAACTTTACTTCCTCAAGTAACGCTTTGTCAGATTTCTAAGACTGGAAGTTGTGCATTTCTACATTTCTTTAAATACTATTCTTTCTCTGTGCCTTCCAGCAAGGCGTTGTTAATATAACATCCTGTTGGGAAATTGTGTTGTGTCTACTAACTTTAATGAAGAATTGTCAAGAGGAAATGTTTGTGTTTCCAGTATAGAAGAAAAGATATGGCTCACTGTTTTCATAGAAGACTTAAGAACTCAAGTTCACTATAATCATGAAGGTAGTAAATACTTCAGACAATCAAGAAGGGGACTTTAAAAGCTTAGGTTTTGGAAAAGCCTACCAAAAACCAGACTGACTTTTGGAGGGGTTCAAGTTAAGAATGTACATTAGTGAAGTCAGCTATTTTTTTTTATATTTCTTTTTTTCTTCTTGTCAGTCACTTTACCATAGAGCAGTCTGCCTCAGTGTCTACACCTGTTGTGATGCAACAGCTTTAAGATGCCCATACTGATAGCTATGTCTTTCAAATGTGCTTAACTGTTCCCTAAGGCAGAGTTTTCTGCTTCCTTTTCCAGAAACATTTTAGGGTACCTTTAGAAACAGTGAGCTGTAGCCTCATGTCTCTGCTCTTTTTGGTATAGCACATCAATGAAAGGAGATACGTTCATATATGCATGCCTACGTCCATGCATGTGTGTATAAAAATGTAAACAAATGCAGTATTTTAGCTAACTTCGTAGGTTAGATCTGAAGTATCTTATTGATTTTACAAGTTCATCACTTGAAATGGCATCTAACTCTTGTGCCTCCTGGGAAGTTCTCCATGAAAAGATATAGGAGAATATGGTCAGATTGTACTTACTTCAGGCTTTTTCTGCCCTGGGTATTTTTACTGTTAGAACTGTGGATTGCTGACTACCAAGGTGACTGATCATTTTTAAGTTCAATAGACATTCAAATCTCTGCATAAACAGTAGCTTCGGAGGGAGAGTTCTAGTATGTAGTGTGACTAGACGAGAACATACCTACATTGGTCCTTGTTTCCTAAATTGGGACAGATTCTCTAGACAAAATTCAAAATTTTACTACCAGTGCAGCTACTGTCTTTCATTGGCTTTCGAACCAATTTTGTTAATGTGCTATTATCTGCTGCTTGGATAAAAGTAAACTTTGACAATTTTTGAGTAGATTGTGTTTTTCTTAGTGCCTCTGACCAAGTAGCATTTTGCAATCTGTTTGTTTTCTTGAATGCTTGCAAAATGTCTGATAACTAAAATTTCAATGGAATTGCTTTTGATTATAACTTACAAAAACTTTTTGGACAGGGATTTTATCTGGCTAGCTTCTTAACTATATCATACATCAATTGAAAATATTCATTGAAAGCTTTCATGCACTGACTAGATTGTACACTTGTGCTGCAGTTAATAATTTGCAAGTTGTAACCAATGAATGACTTAGTATAATGACCTTAGTTAAATTTTTAACTGTATACATTCTGATTTTTAAAACACAGGATATTTCTGTTCTAATCCAATCTTGGGTTGTAAGCATATCTAAATTCTACTGTCTCAGTTCTGATCTTGAGTGCAAAAGTGTTGAAGGAACAAGAAGATAAGAAATATGATGAGATAATTGTCAAAAGATGTTTTACTTATGAGTGTTAAGTTACACAAAGATGTCCAGAATGACCAGGGTTACCATGTCAGTCTTGTGTATCTCAGTTGGGCATTTCCTTTTTCTGTTAGCAAAACCTGCTAGCTGTTACTGGTGCTGTCTCCATATCCATTAAGCTGTAACAATTTCTGTTTGATGAGGGAAAGTTTGTTCTACACCTATGGTTAAGGAAATACATAAAGCATTTAAGTTTTTAGAAACCCCCAAAATCCCACATTTCATGAAGGATATTTGGTGTGACCCTTGCATACTCAGTGTTAGGTGTTGCAGTCTCAGCTCTACTGCTGATCGTGTGTCTATACCAGCAAATAGTGTGTCCTGTTCTCTCCCAGCTGCAGGCTGCTCCTGGTCTCCCTACTTCTGGGCTCTGCAAGCTTGCTGCTGTGTGTGCTGTGGCATGCCCGGGTTTTTAGGTCTGCGAGTCCTTGGGTTTCCCTTTTCGTTTCTGATGCGTTTAGGTCAGTCAAGGGGAGTGCAGGTATTGGACTAAATGGTTTGTCTGTCTTGTCTATCTTTAGTCTCTAGATTATTTCCTTTCCTGTGTCTCTAGTCTTAGTAATAATTTTCAGTAGTTGGATAGCTTGAGAAATATTTTTGTCAAAACTGGTTAGTTGGTAATTGCCTACTGTGAGAAGTTAAGCTACGCTTTCGTGGAAGTGTGGTATTTGAGCTAGTGTCAGTTGCAAAAATAACTTTTAGGGAGCCAGAAGTGGTCTACAGAAGCTGGTAAGGATCAAAATAACCGTTCTGGGGGCTGTTAAGCTTTGTGAGTTTAAACAAGCTGTGTAGATGAGGTTGGTTGCCTTGCGGCAGTGCAACACTGAGAAATACTAAAACTGCCTCTCCTCAGAAAAACTTCATTGTTGTAGAGAGATACTGGGCTTGTTATCAGGCTGAGTCAGTAGCCTTCATTTTGTTAAGGGGGATGTTCTGTATTGTCTTGACCGTTACTAACAAGTCATTGTTGATGAGCAAAAATAATCAGTAGTTGAAAGAGGGACTCTAAGTTCTCTCATTTGCTGCGTGGAGAGAGAAAAGTGCTGATACTAAGTGATGATACTACTTATGTTTTATAAAAAACTGGTATGAATCAGAATTTTACCTGTGTATTTAAATACAATAATTTTCAACACCTATTTCTACTTCATTTCATGGAAATCTATGATGAAAAATGTTTATTTTTATTCATTTTTATGTTTCTATAACACCTTAGTCTTGCTTAGACTAACACTAGTCTTGCTCAGACTAAGTATCTGAAATTGTCTTTTCTTTTTTGTAATTTATTTTTTATAATTTAAAGTAATTCCTTGGTTTCCATGCAAGTGAGCTTTCTTATTAAATTGGCAATGTTTTCTAGTAGTTGAGAGCTTGCACAAAGAAGTGTGTTGGTGCAAGACCGAAGGCATAATTATTGAAGGCATGCCTCTCTTCTGTCTCTTTTCCCTAAAACCATAGCGTGACTTGTCCATCTACTTTCAGATATTCTGAATATACTAATCCTTGGAAATTCAGTTATTTTTCATGTACTTGCAAGCACGATCTAGTAGAACCAATTACAGTTCCCTTAATTCATTGAATGAATATTCATTTAATCTTAGTGATATTGACAATTGCTGGGATGTAGCACTCACCCCTGAGAGTTCCTTACTATTTGTCTACTTCATGATATTTTCTGTTTGCTTTGGTAGTCAAAGCATGTTTTTATGTTCGTGGGCAGTTCATGACTTCTTTTACTGAATTTTTACTAATTTGGCTCTTTATCCATTGTACCTGTAAGAATATGGCTACATCTTACAGCTCACAGCTCAAGTTACAATGAGACAGTGCTCATGGTCCTCCATTTTACTGCTGTGAAGTAACACCAAGAACTTGCAGAGGATCTGTATTGGTTCCTGAAACTAGTTTAATCATCATTTCACAGTCTGTGTTTGCTATGTGAGAGCATTAACTTAGTTCTGGATTCATAGATCGGAGGGGGAATTTGCACATTTAATAGTTACTCCTATTGCAGTTTGTGTAGTAGGGCCATTACCTGAACTTCAGTGCCAGTAGCTAAGTTATTGTTCCCATCCATGATGGCACTTTAGGAAGCTAAGGTAATTTGATACACCTTCTAGCTTAGTGTTCACAAACCTTTGTCATGTGCTTAAATGTATGTGATTATTGAAACACTGTATTATTGATACTTTATTTTTTGTCTGGGTGTAGAGTTCGTCAGTTTATCTGTGGCTTTCTGCAATAATAGAGCGAGCTTTTGCTTAGGATAAGGCCTTAGATGGAAGGAGGGCAAATCACTTCTTGTCCGTAGTGGATCTCCCATTTTATTGAGGGTAGCTACTTAAAACCTAAAGGTTTCACATATATTTATAACCTGAAATAAATCACAAGGGTACTTCTAGTAATGGAGGGCTAAAGCTTTCTGTTTCTGTGGTGTGTTGGGAATTGCTTTGGATGTCTAAATGGCATGCATTCAACAACATCAGAAGAAAAGGCGTATCTACAGATGATCTGTATTTAGATACGTTTACAGTTTCATCCTTGGGGATCTTTTGTCCTCTTGAAATTTCAGTTTTTATTAGGATGCTGACAGGGTTATTCTGAAGCAACATGTAACTTGGCTGAATCCTCCATATAAATTCAGACACTTTCTTAAGTTGTTACGGATGCTTCTTCGTAAGTGTCTCTATTTCTGTTCTTGTTCAGGAATGTCTTTGCTGGAAAGCAGAAGGGTTTTTTTTATTTTTTTATACCACTTCTGTGCCTGTTGTTTGTACTAAATGCTAGTAAATCAGCTTAAAATTCTTTTTATTCTGGAGTAGACACATGATTGCAAGAAAGATTAATGCATTTGTATAAACAAGTTGCCATCTGACGAAAAGGCTGTTAATTTATTTATAACTTTCAAAACTATATTCAAAGGTATGTATTGCTCCTCTGTCTTTCTGGAACATTATGTTCCAGGGATCAACTTTGTGGAGTAGTTCCCAACTGGCAGTTGTCTTAGGTAGTATGACACTTGTGTGAGTTAGTTGTTTCTTAGATCTCTTTTTAGTTTACTGTACAACTTACGGAAGTGTAAACAACTTTAAATGAGTAATAATTCCCAATGTGAATGAAGTGTTCTGTCAGCCGGTTGGAACATACCACACATGTATGCACCTTTTAAAGTGAAGGAGTCTAGAGCTACTAGCTATGGTACACTGTAGTTTCTCACTTCTTGTGTAGATGTATGCTATAAAGTTTCCTCCTAATAAAAACTGTTGGTCAGCTTGGATGTTGAAGGCCTGCTGTGATGATGTCCTTAAACTTTCCAAATTCTTCGGCATTGAGAATAGAGAATTCAGTAAAATCAATGGACTGTTTTCTGCAGAGATGCACTGTTGTTGGTCCTATTTCATTATCTAACTACTTTGTTGTACTGCATCATGGCTCTTTTCTTTTTCTCTCTTTAGTTTATAGATTCAAAACTATGCAGTTAAGGAACTTGCAAGGAACTATTTTTGATAGCAAAGACTTGCCTGCACATTTTGCAACTAACGTCTTTGGGACTATACCACACACTTGGAAATGACACCGACATTTTCTATAGGAATAGTAACACTTGGAGTCTTTTCTCAAATGTGTCACAGATACTGTGTCAATGGTAACACAGTTACATAGCTTAAATGTCCCTGAAAACTTCCCTGCAGGCCCTAAATCTGTGTGTATCTTAGTGGCCTAAGGTATAAATGCTTCATGCTCTTACATCTTACACCATGAAGCTTACATCATTGTTTTGAAAGTGTGTTTTGGTCTCTGTACCAAGGTATATTTAGAGAAGCACATGGGATATATGTCCATGCAGTTTTACAGTTCAAGCAGGGATGAAGATTTTTGTACTGCTTTGAAGACTTTTAACTCCTAGAACTATGATTATGTAAGTCCCTCATACCAGAAAGTCTGTTTTTGTTAACCAATATGATATGAATTGTAAAAGCCTTCAGTCCAGGGAACAGCCAAAAAGAATGTTGCTTAGCACTTAAAACATCACTTATTTATCAGAGGCCCACATTCTTTCATGATGAGTGAACTGCTCTCATCAGAGACAGCACCTTTTTCTCTGAGGAGAGAGGATGCACATTCAGTGTGCAGTTATTGGTTTCTGTAGGCAACCTTGTCTGAGCTAGAGTTTCTACATGTGAAATTGCTGCCACAGGCTATGTTACCAAAAAGATCTCCCATCTTCCCACTTCCACTGCAGTGTCACTCTGAAAGTGGGTATAACCAGGGGTTGCGTCAGAGCAAAGGCTTGTGTTCCCTGTACTACATACACTATGGCCCTGTGAAATACCATGTTTAACATGCATTTAGTGGCTAGTGCCACTACTGTGTGTCCCTGTCCCCCCCCCCCACACTGAGCACTAGCACTGGTTGCCCAGAGAGGCTGTGGAGTCTCCATCCTTGGAGGTCTTCAGAAGTCATGGACCTGGGCAACCAGCTTTGGTTGCCTAACCATGCCTAACCCTGCTGTATGGGCCATCTAGAACTCTTATTCAGAATGATACTGTTAAAATAGACAGTAAATGATATATATATAAGGTGTTTATATATAAAAATATGTATTATATAAACATAAATACAGAGTTTCTTTACAGAAACTCAATTTTCTTCTGCTTAGAATGAAAGAGAATTCAGTTTGTATTGTTTACTGGTGTATGTACGCACAAGTTCATTATTACTGTAGGAAAGATTGTGTCTTCTTTGGGGAAGACAGGGTAACATTTTCCAGCCTTTCCCCNGAAACTCAGTTTTCTTCTGCTTAGAATGAAAGAGAATTCAGTTTGTATTGTTTACTGGTGTATGTACGCACAAGTTCATTATTACTGTAGGAAAGATTGTGTCTTCTTTGGGGAAGACAGGGTAACATTTTCCAGCCTTTCCCCAGTCTTTCCTTCAGAAAGCAATAATATTTAAATTTTATCATGGGCAAGTGAGACACAATTAAAAATGTTACAGTATTTTCAGAATTTAGGTACTGAACTTTTGTAAATGATTGTTGTGAGAACTCGCAGTTCTTACATTCTTCTAAGATCTGCTAGAACCTCCCACAGCCTCGGTTGACCGTGATTAATTTACTCGGGGGGATAGAGTTTCACGTGTCAGGGTGGAATTCATGAAGGTGAAATAGAAATAGGCAATCTTAATCTACCACAAAAATGTGGTAGGCTAAGTCCACTTCATGTATGGTTTTAGGCAATACATGGAATACACTGGTAACAACTTGTCTGTTGTCTAGTTAGGATGAAAATGTTTTAGGCGTCTACCATGCGCTTGAGCTAGTTACTACACCAAGAAAAAGCTGTAAAGCTTAGTGGAGCTTCTGGGTAGTGAACAGAGTATTGTGCTAAAAACTCAATTTTTTTTTTTTAATTATTATTCCTTGGTGCTTTCTAGTTAGATTGTATTCTGTGACCTTAGTTTACATAAAGATTCACTGGGAGTCTTGGCCAAGTGCATTTGCTAGTGTATTCTAATCATGTTGAAACTATTAAATAAATTGCCTGTCTTTTGTGACTTTTCTGCTGGAATGACTAAGTTAAGTATTTTGTTATACTGAAATAACGGATTATTCTGGAAGATAAGGGTGCTTTCTGAAGACTGAACATGTCAAAACTTGTGCCACTGTTCTTCAGTAACAGAATCTAGATCAAGTTCTCCTTGAATTCAAGACAACCTTATATTAAGAAAAGTACAGTAACTGTGAGAAAGTTCTCTGTACACTAATTTTGTAGGTAGGGCTGAAGAGTAGGTTGTATTTGATAGATACTTCATTCTTGCTTTTCATGGTTTAAATCAGGGTAATTTCCTATAGTTCTTCAGATAACTATCTTAACGGATATGGGATTTTTTCGGCATTAATATTAGTATTTCTTAACTGTGTTCTGTGTTAACTTTTAATTATGCTAAAGCTTCTGTTATTATTAAATATTAGAAGCAATTGTTTCTTCCAACAACTGTTAGGTGCTAGATAGCACTTCTGAAGAACATGAGCATGGGGAGCTCGAGGTCTGCAGCTATGAATATTTATTTTTCAGGACTGTTCTTTTGAGCATGTTCTTTTAAGTGTTGAGATTTTTACAGAATACTTTTCTGCGAGAACTATCTAATTTATGTAGAATCTCTAAAGTTTTTCAGCAGCGCATGTGAAGATGACTCTTGCATCCTGTAGCTGTTTGACAAGCATTATTTATCAAGTACAGAGGAAACTGATTAACTATGGAGCAGAATTGCGTAAAATTGAATTCCGAACCATTTTCTGTTTTTTCATAAAAAATGATTACTGAAAGAATTCCATCTGAAGACTGTTGAAAGCTGGCTGCAGTTTATGATATAACGGATAAAATCTGCATCCTTGGCCTTCCAGCAACCTTTACACCAGCAGATGGTGGGCGTAAAGATGTCATTCATCATTTATTTACAATGGGCTTTATTTATTCTAGTGTCAACAGCTGCCCCAGGGAGCGGGTTATTGAATTCAAATGTGAAGCTCTGGGTTATTTGCTTCCTTTCAAATTTGTCTTCAGAGCTTAGTTGCTAGGAGTCCATTCTGTGCTCTAATAATGATTCATGTATTGTGAAGCCATTCAGTAAATTGGGTTGTCAGGGATTGCCAAAAAAGGTTTAGAGGTCTTGTTCCGATTTTTTTTTTTTTTTAAACAGCACTGTGCTGTAGTTGGTGTCTTCTCCTTATGTGCCTTCTCTTGCTAGTGTTAGAGACTTTGTCTCCAGTTGTCCCCTCGCTGATTTCCCCTCCATACTCCTTCTTGTCCCTGTCCTCTGAAAAGTAGAATTGTGTGATTTCAAGTTTGTGGTTTTCAGAAACAAAAAGTAAATTTGAGATACGAAATAATGAAACTTTGTCTTCTACAGGCAGGGCAAGAGTCCTTCCGTTCCATTACAAGGTCATACTACAGAGGGGCAGCAGGGGCCTTACTAGTGTATGACATTACAAGGTGAGAATACCAAGGAGGTATAACTGGATTAAAATTATATGTCTTTGTAGAATTGTGCTATGATATATAGCAGTGTTAAAATGTCTAATTTAGTTTGGCTTTTTGCATAGATATTTGTAATCTAAAGTTTTGCCAACTTTCCTTTAGTGCTCAGAATCGAGATATAGCCTGTGTACTTAGAATTTTCTCTGTATAGTGGTTGAGAAAAAGTATACATAGTCTTACAAAGAATGAAACAAAATATTTTTATAAACTATTTGACCATGAACCTCTGCATTACCTTTACAGAGAAAGATCTTAAAATATTTCCGTAATCCTTTCTAGTGTCTTGATTACCATGAGCTATAATTTTTCTTTAATTATAGCAGATTTTTTACTGAAGTGCCATTCTACAAAGGAGTGAAATAGTAAAACATCAAAGTTTGTTTAAATAAAAATACCGGGAAACTTCTACCATTGCTGTGTTTATGAGGTTGGGAAAATACAGTTCTTAGTGTGATTTTTTTTTTTTTGTAGCAGCTGTCCAGAAGTGACTAAGGTTTTCCTACTGTATTGAATAAAGTCTCTATACAACTCCTTACCTACAAAATGTGGGTAATGTGGATGGTTTATGAAAATGTTCAGGCTCCAAAATCTTATTAGGCTGCGTGGCTCCCTTTGTGGATCACATCGCTGAATTAAGCAACAACTTTTACTAGAGATTTTCTAGATGTTTTTCCTTTTGTTCCCTATTTATTTTTAAATATCAAGAAGCAACATATTCTTTCAACTGCATTTCCAGCAAATGAATCTTCAATTGATAAATAGATGGTTTTACTTTTGTGAAATGTTCAACACCCTTTACAAGCGTGTGATTTAATAGTTAGTGTACACATTGTGTAATATCTGTAGCATGCCATGTTCATCAACCTTACTTTAAAAGACTTTGCTGCTAATTTCATTATTCAGTTTATAAACTCACAGAAAATTATCAACCCTTTTCTGCCTTCAGTAGAGCAAATATTACTATATGAGTGTGTGATTATTTGCACTTTTGTTTGAATTGGTTGAGGCCGGTAGGGACTTCTAAAACTCCATTCAGATTTTATATGTATATAAAATTACAGATTCTTACAGCTATAAGAATCCAATTTACTCTTTGTAGCAAACATGGTTTCAATTACTTTTTAGGCAGAATTCTTTAATGTTCCTTGTTTACTAAATTTTTGTTATTCTCTGTCTCACAAAGGGATTACTAAATTTTATTCCTGGAGCATGTGTACTAGTAAATGAGTTGGTTACTCAAGTAGAGAAGCTGACTAACAGAAGAGAAAGAGATTTGTTGAAATATTGCTTTTAATTTTAATTCTTTTCCATATTTAGGAGGGATACTTTCAACCACTTGACAACTTGGTTAGAAGATGCTCGTCAGCATTCCAATTCCAACATGGTTATAATGCTTATTGGAAATAAAAGGTAAAATGTAACCAGTTATGATTTTGCAAGTGATAAAGATTTATGACTTCTGGATTTCAGCTTTTGTATTTTCTTATTTCTAGGCAGTATGTTAATTTTAAATTAACTTCCAGTTGCTGGACGTAGTTGAATGGTGAATCTGAAACCTTTCTTTTTCTAATTAGACAATATAGTGTGCAGCACATGTGGATCGACTACCTTATGCTCTGAACACCTTTTTAAGAAGTGATTTTATTTTAGAAGGATTGACTGCGAATGCATGAACTAATGAATTATATTAATTATTTTTCTCGTTACATTTTTTTTACATCTGAAGTCACCATTTAGAAGCACCTAGATCTCTTCCTTATAAAGAAATTATGAATCCTAATTTTAGGTATTCTAAAGTGCTTTAGTTTCTGGTTAAGAGTCACAGCATAAGGAATGCCATTTTTAAAAAAAGCGCATACTACAGAATTCACTTCAAAAACTTTTCCCAAATGTGAAAAGTGCATACCTCAGTGATTATAAGACGTTTCTGAATTCTAAGCCTGTTTCATATTCTGTATATTTTAGCTGGGGTTAGGGGCAGGTAATGCTTTTTCACCACTTCCTGTTGAATTCGGGCTGCTCTTAGACACTGGGTGATGAAAATAGAACTAAAAGTTTGGGAAGTGTGTTACCCAATTTGTGAATGATTATTTGTTTGGTCTTATCATCAGCTAGACTGTCCACAGTTCTAAAATGGTTCCTTATTGATGCTGAGACTTTGATCTGTACTGAAGGTCTTGATAAAAACACATCAGTGAATACATTAAGTTTATCTGCAATTTTTCTAGTTCTTGATCCAAGAAGCTTTTTAAAGGGGATTATTTTCAAGCCTCAAAGAGGAGGACAGGAAGAAAACTCCTTCAGTTATACTGCATTACCCTGAAAGTGTGTTACAGGAGTTCTTATGGTAGGGCATACTGCTAGAGATGGATGGAAGGAAAAATGTGTATAGTAGCCTGACATCTTTGAAGGAATAAATTTTGTTCTTACCAGTCCCAAAAGTGCATTTGATACACGTTTGTAGTAATGACTTACTGCTGGATTTGCAAAGAGTTGAGAATTGTCTGAAATAAATAGCTGTTTTTTGAAAACACTACAAATAGTAGTGTTAAAACGTGACAAATACTGTACTTAATCTTCTTTCCAGAAGAAAACATAGCTATATTGATGTAGTAAGACCAAATGCTTCGAATTATTGGAATGGAGAGAGGAAGACAACTATGGTTAGTAGGAGCAGTTAGAGCTCTTTGAGAATATGTTTGGATTCCAGTAGTGAGTTTTGACTGGGTTATCGCTGCAGTTCTCGATGCAGCTGGACTGTTTCAAGTCGAAAGATTTGTTTATTTCTGTTCATCATGGAGATAAAACGGTAGTGAATCAAGGTTTTAAGTAAGATGTTTTTAAGGGCAGCATGGGAGTAGCAAATAAAGACATTGCTCAAGTTCAAAAATACAGTGTCAGATAGCTACTTCAGGGACATGAGAATGAACACCTTGTTAAGATATCTTAAGCCTGAGGCTGAGACACTGGGAACACTTACAGATAATGAACATCAACATTAAAATTGTTTTGAGAAGACCTTTCTTGTATCCTTATCTTCAAATGCTCCGTGTTTAAATGATGTGCTGAATTGTCTTGACTCTATAACTCATCTGAGCTAGCATGCAATTGTAAAAATAACAAAAACCTGCTTTGCTGCAATATAGATGCCATGGTAAGTATCATTTATTTTTGATATATGTATAATTACAAGGATGGCAGCACTGAAGCCCAGTATGATACTTTTTACTGGTATTCTGGCTGCAAATTAAACCTCTGTATTTGCATGCTGTTTAGTTCAGAAATGTGTATCTGAGAAGATATTTTCACATGCACAGCTTAAATGAACTTTATTTAAATATGTTATATTTATTATTTATGTATACATGTAACATTGTTATTGCTCAAGATGTAATATACTTACAAAGAAAGACGAACTCTGTGTTCCATGTTCCTAAAGAAGCTTTAAAAGTAAGAGTGAAATCCTTATGTGTCTATATAACTTACAGAAGCGGATTTGGTTTTAGTTGTTCTGTCTAAGAGGGGGTTTTTCTGTTCTTTTGTGTAATATTAACTTTCAGCTAAATGCCTGGAAAGCAGGAAACAAGAAATTGTGTTAACTGCCACTTCGAATTCTTCTGCTGTTAGAGGGCCAGGCCTGGCGTTTCAAAACCTAAATGCTACCTTGTTGGGAGAGAACAGCTAATGTAGTTCAAAATAACTTATTTTTCCTTTAAATCTTTTTATCAGAACAGAAATTGACTGTATGAAGTTTTGTTGCTGAATAGAAAAAAATAACTTTATAAAATTAATTTTAATATCATTAAGAAATTATTTATAAAACTCTTATCAGTTCAACTTTACAGTGTGGATTGGTAGATAACATTATGCTAGAAGAGAGTGATACTTACTTAAAATGACAATATCAAAAGTTAGCATTCAAGGAATAACTAGATAAATATACATGCATCCTGTTGAAAGCCGTTTCACAAAGTCTTCGATAAGATCTGTGTCAGCTAGGATTGATAGCTCAAGCACATGTGATGTCTGTGGCTACTCCGTATACTGTAAGTGCAAGACTTAGAATGATTCTACTTTATGTAAGTGCTTGAATAGATACTCTTATGTATGTCATTCCTGATAGGGACTCTGGGCTTATAAGCATGTCTCTGAAGAATAATATTTACATGGACAGGTTAGACCATGCAACTAATTTATTTTTTTCCATCTTAGTGATTTAGAATCTAGACGAGAAGTTAAGAAAGAGGAAGGTGAAGCATTTGCACGAGAGCATGGACTTATCTTTATGGAGACATCTGCCAAAACTGCTTCCAATGTAGAGGAGGTAACTTTGCTGAACACTGATATTTTAGTAAAACAGTTGTTTTGAATTGCACTTTGTTGTTTGTAGAGATAGTATTCATCTAGGTTTTGGATTCCTTGACTTGAACTAACTACTGTTTTATTTGTATTATGAGAAAGACAATGTCTACATTGTATCTGATTGTATAGCACTAATTATATTGTTGAGGGTCTAGTAATTAATATACTTGTGGGCTGGTTTTTTTAAATATTTGATCAGAGAAACGGGTATTTCTGTCTGCCCTGAAATCTGAAAAGTAACACTAGAATAGGTTTGCTAGTCCAAAGCAAGCCAAGCTATTGGTATCCTTGGCAGATGTCAATGTAACCTCTTCTAAAGACCTCTAGTATTTCACAAGCTCTTCAGAGCAATCTATTGCAGTACTTTGGTATTTGTATTGTTGTCATCTTTCCCCTCCACTACCTAGCAGGAATCTTCTCACCTGCACAATTTATTTTTCTGTCCTCTACAGAGCTGCTGAAGAGGTCATTATCCTGGTTGCTGTAGTCTGCTATGTGTTTGAATAAGTTTTTCAGTCTTTGCTACTTTGAAGAACTTAAGTCTTTTTAAGTTTTGCTTATAGTTCGTATTTCTGGATGTATGTGAGTTCTTACATATCTCACCTTGATTTACTGCACGCTTTTCATGAAGGGTGGTTGTGTTGGGTTGACCTCAGCCAGCAACTAAGTGCCCATCCAGTTGCTCGCTCACTCTCCCTGTCCAGCGGGATGGTGGAAAGAACCAGAAGAGCCAAAGCGAGAAAAACTCAGGGACTGAGATAAAGAGTTTAATAAATGAAGGAAAGAGGTGGGAGGAAGAGTAATGGAAAGGCAGTCACACACAACTTCCCACAAATTGATTGATTCCCAGCCAGACTCTGAGCTACAGCTACTTTGAAAAGACTGCCCTTTGGTTTGTATTGTTGAGCATGATGTCGTATATCCCTTAGGCCAGTTCTGGTCAGCTGTCCCAGCTGTGTCTATCCCTCCCCTGCAGCTGATTTTGCCTGCTCCAAGCCTAATCACTGCAGGGGGCAGAGTAAGAAACAGAAAACCTTGACACTGTGCAAGCATTGGTCAGCAGTAGCTAAAACATTGATGTGTTATCAACACTGTTTTAGTCACAAATTCAAAACACAGCACCATACGGGCTGCTGTAAAGAAAACTAACGCCATCCTAGCCAGCACAGGACAGCGGTGGACAAAGAGCTCCAGCTGAGATCTTAGTGCTATGTAAAACAGAAAGATCTCTTCATGGGTCTTTCAGGCCCATACTCAGTTCATACATACCCACTTAGTAACCTTTTTTATAATAGCATGGCATAGTCCAACTTCCCATACCACGTAATCTGTCCTTACTCTTTTCCAAAATTGTCCTAAATGCAAAATTGTAGACAACCAATGAGGTATTTTTAGTGGTAAAGCCTCCTAGTTTTAAAATATTTAGTATTTTTTGAAAAGTAATAGTAACAATCAGCTTTCACTGACTTCGTTCTGGTTTGCTACTACCTGATTCTAACGTTAGCACCTCTCACCGTGTCAAAAAATACGTGCTGGTGAATGAGTTGTCCAATACATAATGCATCTCTGATTATCAGGAGGAAAACGAGCATGAAGTTCTTTGTCAAAAAAGTTCAAATAGAATCCTCTCCTGATGATACAAGTGAGTGGTGTGTGCATGCACTAACATTCTAATTCTGATGGAAAAGCTTTAGGATATAATCCTTTTTGGTGACAATCAGATGCATTCCTTAAATGGTATTCTCGGTCACTAAAAGAGGTGGCATGATCTAGAATAGTTACAGCTGAAGGAGCAAAATCTCGATCTTTGAGCGAGTAAAAATAAGTGAGGAGAAATAGCAGGCACAGTAGGTGAAAGATACCACTTTGTGGACAAGAGAGACCATTTTATTGCTGATTCTGGACTGTCCAGTATCAAAAAAATAGATGGGAACAAGGAAAAATCTTGTGGAATGAGCAACATTTGAGGAAAGAACAAGTAGTATGCAAAAGAGGCAAATCTAGCAAGCCTTCAATACTTCAGGACTGGAAAGAAATTAAGAGTTTTGTGACTCCTTGAGGATGTAGAAACTAAACAGAAGAACAACATTTGAGATAATTAAGTTAAAATTAGATTGAATTTTAAGCAGAAGAAATGTTATCTTATGCAGTGGCAATGGAAAACATTTTTACTGACTAATCTGGGAAACTAAAGGCTAAAAAAGTAATACTGTTGAATTTTTGCATTGATGGAAATACGCTGGATCTAAAAAGCTGGATGTTACAAGTCTCTGAATTTGCATCTGCATTTGCATGATGTCATGTTTTCAAATTCATTTGTGTTAAATGTTTCGGCTGAAGTTTCAGATAAATTGTCAAAACACTCTTTATGCATTTAACTTGGGTCTTGGAACGCTCATCTTTTCCAAAAGTACTAGACTTTTTAGATAGAACTACTGGGGTCAAAGGGGCTCTCTCTAACTCTCTTGAATTATTTGGAGGTTATTGGGGGATGAGGGGAAAAAAGCTATGGGGTTTAGGGGGAAAGGGATATCCCCTTAATTACTAAGCAGCATTTTTAATCCATGCTTACAAATCACTGATGACTATAGTTTGTCATGCATGGGTTATGTAGTTAACCATTACAGTGCCAGGATATGTGTAGAAATCTTGAACATCAAACGTATCTGTAGAAGATATGGCATCAGCAATGTTGAAAGAGCATGTGATGTTACTTGAGAAGGATATAGCTCCAGAGCAAAATGATAGATGTAGATTCTAACTAGCTTATGCAAAGACTTACACAAACAAAAGTTTACGTGAATACAGCTTCAGAAATATTTAAGAATTATGTGCACCAATTAGGCCTCTGTTCTTTACTCTGTATTTAACAAAGTCTTATAGAATGATAAAACTAACGTTCAAGTCATTTTTAATTCAGTTATCAGTCTTTTGTCTTTCTCACCCAGCAATAGAAAATATTCCTCAGAAGGGTGCGTTGGAGAAAGACACTTACTGTAAGGCACATGCATTTGTACATACGGAAATGCATAGTTGTAACAGGCTAGAACATTCCCAGATACCGAACATGCCCAGATAACAACTGGTGGTGTTTCATCTTTCTGTTGAGATCATGTAGTTGACTAATAAAGCCTTGGCCTGCTGCATTTGTACCTGTGTTCGGTTGCTTAGTGGTTGCTACACAAAACAAATTAGTAATGGAAGTGTATTTCTGGGCATTGAAGGAAGTGATGTAAGTGTGATTGCAAGGAGAAAAGTGACAAAGAAGCAGCTACGCATGTCAAAGGTATCCAGTGATAGGGCTCAAACTGTTCTTCCACCTATTTGAGGTATCTGTCCAAAGTAGAATTGGGAAGAATATCCATTTTTCCTGGTCAAACATATTTTGTGGATTAAATTACTTTCTCATTATAGACTGGTTCTCAAACTTTGCTCTCTGAATGAGGCAAAAGTACTTACAGCAAAAGAATCGAGACTGTAAGGGTTTAGAAATAATAATCTTAGATTGATCATGGAAGACCCTGCTCAAATCACTTGAGTCCTGTTGTCCTCTGTAGCCTAGCTCAGTATGTGGAAGCAGTCTAGCTTGTTATAAACACATGGCTGCTCGAAACACTAGTCACCAGAGTTTTATTTATTTAAATAAAAATGCTTTCATGCATGTGTTTTAGAGTAGAAAATGGAGTAAAATAATCTTCTTTGGTTCTTTAGGATATTTCTAAAGTAGTAAGGGAAACTTCTCAGGCAGTTCTAAAAACCTCAGGTAATTCTTTGTGGAAAAATTAATTTTGGAAGTGTTCTGAATTAAACGACTGCTTTGTAAAAAAGCAAGATTATAGTAGTCTTTAATTTTTTTTCCTGAACTACTCACACTGTTTTTAAGTCTGTTCGTAGAAGATGGACTAATTTTATATCTTTTGCTTGACATCAGTAATTCTCACCACTGTACAACCTGTGTCCTGCAGGTGTAAAGAAACTCTATAGTGAGTGCTTTTTGTCCATTTTAATTATTCGTGAGACACTGTTAGCTATGCGGGTTACTGTGTTGTTCCCAATTCCATACAGTGTATTCTCTCACCAAATTCCACATTTTCTGAACAGCTGCTTTAGTAGGGGCATTGCCTTGTATGCTATCGAGTCTGTCCTGTTACCTTGGGAAGCTTGGGCTGCTTACCACATGAGCATTTCTACAGCATCTGGTTCAAGATCTGGCATGCATTTCTTAACTTTATTGTTTGTAGTCTGTGTCCAGCCTAGTACCTGGCCCTGCAACAACAGGGCTGCTAACAGTGTTGCTCTTGTACGCTGAATACGAGTTCTTGTCACTGGGGAATTCTGGAGGGGCCAATGTGGCAGGTCAAACTGGTGGTGCTTTGGAAGTTAACGGACAAATCTGCGGACAAATCTGCATTGTAAAGCACAAGCAGATAGCTGTAGAAGTCTTGCATTCCTGGTAGTGGCCATTCAGCGTAGAGACTGCTTGCCTTTCATGCAGATGTAATACTCAAACACAGCAGCACATGGGCGTAGAAACAGTTAAATTGCCAGAGACTTTTTTCCTAACAGATTTTTTCATCTCTCTGTTTGAAAATACGTTTCTAGCTGTCAAGAGTGAGAAGACAAGCCTCTAGACTTTGTTTTGATTAGTTTGACATTATTTCTGACCCAGCTTTATCTTACCTTACGTCATAAATGGCTGTTGTAGATGTTTGCAAGCTAATAGTGAAGTCTTTAGGAGTTTCTTTATATGAACAAATCAGCTTCTGCTGTTAATGTTGTTTAAGATGTTTCCTTTGTTTAAACCTGATTCAACCCCTGTGTAATGCCGTAGTCAATATCTAGCTGTAGCAATACATTGACCTCTTCAGTGCTTGGATCTTAAGACAGTTTAAAAATGTTCATTGTGTTCTTCAGGTTTATGTCTCGTAACCTACACCTTGGACAGAAACATTTAGCAGTGGAGAATATCCTGTTAGCTGTTTATTCTGCGCAAGGCTGTTAGGGGATGTTCATACCCTGTTTGTACAACATGTAACTGATAGTTGGAGGTGGGAAGTTAGATGTAGGTTCTTCCTTTGTAATTTCTGTGGAGGCTTCTAATTTGGTGTGGCCACGGAGTTAAATCATTGTGCTTAATGTGGAATGGGATTGGGTGAGAAGAGTTTCTGAATCACTGGGAGTACAGAAGGACAATTGAAGGGAGGGAGTTCAAGCACAGAGTTACAGTTTTGACTGCAAGGCCGGTTGTACTAATCTCTTCAGTGGTATCATTTAATTAAATAGGTGTTTTTGTTGTTGAGTTCCTTTTAGCCTCTGTCTAAAGCTATCAAGATAGATAACCAGCTATCAAAACAAACTGAATTTTTGTGCTTTTTTTTCTTCAGTGATTTCTAAGCTGTATCACTAGTGCATTTCTGGCTTTACAGTTCTGTTTAAAAAAAAAAACACCTTGGCTATGTTTTGGAAGTGTTCAATACTGTACACTCTGAGCATGGCTGTTGGCTTTCTCCCAGTAGAATGCATAGTTAGATTTGATCTGAAACATGGAACTTGTTTTTACTTCATGCAGAGAGGAATCTAGTGTTGATTGTTACAATCTTTGTTATCATATCTATTCTACTCTTGAATTGTGGATGGAAGGGTGTACACTGAAGTACTGTTTGCAGAATTCAATGTCACGTATGTACTTTTTTCCTAAGAAAACACTGTGAATACCTATCAGTAGGCTTTTCACTTACATACACATAAGTCTGAGTTCCAAATGCCAGGCATGTTTGCATTTGTTCTAATCATAACATCAGTTACTTTCCTACCTTGCACTAAAACTACACACAATACTTAAGAATTTTTTCTCTCATTTGCAAGAGACATGAGCAGTTTTATCACAGATGTTTTTTGATGGGTAGTTCAACAACAGTATGTGACTCTTAATTGTAGTCTTATCTGAAACGTGCTGTTCTGAGCTTGCGAGTGGTTTCTGCATGGGCAGGGTCTAACACTTTTAGAGGCAGAATAGAGTCGCCTGCATGAACTCAGGGTGACCATGCGGTCTTCTACAGCACACAGTACTTATCTCTGTGTCCCTGGAATATCATTTGTTTGAATCCATTTGCACACACTGATTCTCAAGAAGGAGATACCAAGATGTATTTCGGAAGTTGTAATAACTTTGTGCATTCTTCTTGCACTCCAGACTGCTACTTTTAGTAATGATTATTGTGATCAGCCTTAAGCAGAAGTTTTCTGGATACTGGTCAAACCAGTACAAGACACCATCACTGTTCAGAAGCTGATCTCAC
>VZSC01004061.1:365233-383472 GCA_013398225.1 Steatornis caripensis
GCCTCTAGACTTTGTTTTGATTAGTTTGACATTATTTCTGACCCAGCTTTATCTTACCTTACGTCATAAATGGCTGTTGTAGATGTTTGCAAGCTAATAGTGAAGTCTTTAGGAGTTTCTTTATATGAACAAATCAGCTTCTGCTGTTAATGTTGTTTAAGATGTTTCCTTTGTTTAAACCTGATTCAACCCCTGTGTAATGCCGTAGTCAATATCTAGCTGTAGCAATACATTGACCTCTTCAGTGCTTGGATCTTAAGACAGTTTAAAAATGTTCATTGTGTTCTTCAGGTTTATGTCTCGTAACCTACACCTTGGACAGAAACATTTAGCAGTGGAGAATATCCTGTTAGCTGTTTATTCTGCGCAAGGCTGTTAGGGGATGTTCATACCCTGTTTGTACAACATGTAACTGATAGTTGGAGGTGGGAAGTTAGATGTAGGTTCTTCCTTTGTAATTTCTGTGGAGGCTTCTAATTTGGTGTGGCCACGGAGTTAAATCATTGTGCTTAATGTGGAATGGGATTGGGTGAGAAGAGTTTCTGAATCACTGGGAGTACAGAAGGACAATTGAAGGGAGGGAGTTCAAGCACAGAGTTACAGTTTTGACTGCAAGGCCGGTTGTACTAATCTCTTCAGTGGTATCATTTAATTAAATAGGTGTTTTTGTTGTTGAGTTCCTTTTAGCCTCTGTCTAAAGCTATCAAGATAGATAACCAGCTATCAAAACAAACTGAATTTTTGTGCTTTTTTTTCTTCAGTGATTTCTAAGCTGTATCACTAGTGCATTTCTGGCTTTACAGTTCTGTTTAAAAAAAAAAACACCTTGGCTATGTTTTGGAAGTGTTCAATACTGTACACTCTGAGCATGGCTGTTGGCTTTCTCCCAGTAGAATGCATAGTTAGATTTGATCTGAAACATGGAACTTGTTTTTACTTCATGCAGAGAGGAATCTAGTGTTGATTGTTACAATCTTTGTTATCATATCTATTCTACTCTTGAATTGTGGATGGAAGGGTGTACACTGAAGTACTGTTTGCAGAATTCAATGTCACGTATGTACTTTTTTCCTAAGAAAACACTGTGAATACCTATCAGTAGGCTTTTCACTTACAGACACATAAGTCTGAGTTCCAAATGCCAGGCATGTTTGCATTTGTTCTAATCATAACATCAGTTACTTTCCTACCTTGCACTAAAACTACACACAATACTTAAGAATTTTTTCTCTCATTTGCAAGAGACATGAGCAGTTTTATCACAGATGTTTTTTGATGGGTAGTTCAACAACAGTATGTGACTCTTAATTGTAGTCTTATCTGAAACGTGCTGTTCTGAGCTTGCGAGTGGTTTCTGCATGGGCAGGGTCTAACACTTTTAGAGGCAGAATAGAGTCGCCTGCATGAACTCAGGGTGACCATGCGGTCTTCTACAGCACACAGTACTTATCTCTGTGTCCCTGGAATATCATTTGTTTGAATCCATTTGCACACACTGATTCTCAAGAAGGAGATACCGAGATGTATTTCGGAAGTTGTAATAACTTTGTGCATTCTTCTTGCACTCCAGACTGCTACTTTTAATAATGATTAATGTGATCAGGCTTAAGCAGAAGTTTTCTGGATACTGGTCAAACCAGTACAAGACACCATCACTGTTCAGAAGCTGATCTCACGTGTGTCGTACTAGTGTATCACTGACTCCTGGTGTGAGAGTTTGTTTTAGTAAGTTGTTTCCCATATGGAGGGGATTATACAGCGCTATGCCAAGCTTTAAGGTGAAATTAAGAGTATTGTCTTTGTTATTCCAAATTGTCTGCACATAAACAGAATGCAATAATGGATACATTATTTGGGATTAAAGCTGAATAGACTAACAGTTTTGACTGAGCAATGGAGCACTTCTGCTGCATGTAGCTGGATGGTCCTTCAATGGTTTTGTTTCAGCTGTAACTTAATTCTCTCTTCAGGCAGCTTCCTTTATACTTTTGCTTAAATAGATAATGAATATTCAAAACCCCTGTAGCTTCTACTGCGGTACTACTTGGTCACAGACACAGGAAGGAAGATGGCTTTTGTAATATTCTGAGGGGTAAAAATGAAAATCTCATGCAAAGATGAGATTCTTAGCAGCTTCTAAATTTGAACTGATTTTTAGAAGTGTTTTTTATTTCCCCTCCACACTCTTCCTAAACTAATTGCTGGTAAACAAACGGTTGTTTGAGCTGGTAATATAGTTAGCAGTGATTTGGTTAATAAAACTTGAAAATCCCGGTATGTTAATAGTTTTCATAGTAAGGTAAAGTGGCACACAGAATGTAGTCTAACTGGAACTTACAAAAGAGTAGGATTTCTAGTTCATGAGAGTCTTTTAAGAAAACCCAACAGTTAGGTTTATCTTAACTTGTATCAAAACCAGTATTCCTTCAAATTCCTTGAAAAGAAACTTATGTGACCTTCCAGCTGTGTGAAGCTGGTGCTTTAGCCAGTTTCTCCCATGAGAACGTAGAGAGGTGAAGCTCATGTCAGTTCAGCTGTGGGGGAAAGAAGCAGCAGGACACCTGGCTCCAGTGAATAGTCAGGGCTTTTACCTCTTGTGGCAAATGCTTGGACTGTGCCACAGCAAGGAACGCTGGCTCTGCCATGGTTCTTGGGGCTTCTGGGCATCCCAAGGTATAGTTGGAACAAAAAGTCTCAGTAAATCGAGGGTTTCAGGCTTTACAGAAGAATGTGAAAAGTATGATATGGCTGCCTACGTGAGCTGTAGGTTCTGCTGGAGAGATGGATCCTTAGTGTGGGGTTTTATCATCTTTTTCCTCAGGTGCTCTGTCCTTTGTAACTGTTCAACAGCAGCTGCAGAACTTTTCAGGACACTGAGCTCTAGTAGTGTGCATGTTCCCAGTAAGTTTGTCAGGAAGACTGCACCTCGATGGATACCTATAAACAAATCTCTGTCAAGTTCTCTTTTGTGCCTGTGTACTTCTAAAATAAAACTACCAGTGTGTTGGGATGCTTTTTGGGGTGCAGGTTCATTATACAGCACTTCCTGCTGCTTGATAATTAACCTGTCAGTAGCCCCTTTAGTGTCCTAGGCTCCTTTCTGAAGGATCATTTAGTTGTAAAAAGTATTGTCTTACTGTGCATAAAAAAGCTGTTCAGAATTTTGGGATCTCACTCTATTAGTGGCCATCCAGCACCACTTATACACTGGGATGGTGAATGCTTATGGGGCAAATCCATTTGTGGTCCATGTTGTGACTGTTTCCAAATGCATTCTTGAATACTAAAGTACTCTAACTGTATTGTATCATAGCGCTTAAAGGTAAGATAGTAAACTGGGAAGGAGGAAGAAATTCTAGGTGTTGGCTTATCGCAGAGGTGAGGGTCATGCTTTAGAATTTGTGAGGTATTTAACTTTTAAGCGTTCCTCATTTAATTGTAAGAAAGCATTCAGAAATGATGACTGCCCAGTTTGTGTATCAAAGCACTAAATATTGATTTTAATATTGCCACCAGAGGGCAGCATGGTACATGAGCTGCAGTGTGGAACTGGATGTATTTTGATATAACGCAAAGATGAACTTGTAAAATCTCAGTTTTGAAAGTATTGCTGATTCATTTACAAGTTATTCCTGTTAGCTCCAACTTGGAGCTAAGTCCTCAGATAGTCATCATGGCATTGGCTTTCTGAGGAAGAGAAGTGACATTATCTGCCAAATGAGAACTAAATGTAACTGTCTTATAACTCACATTCCTGTGCCCTTAGCTTATTATTACTCCTACATACAACTTGCGCAAGATAGGTATCAGGAGCTTATTCCCTTACTTCCCGTGTTGTTTTTACCAGTTATAAAATTTCTTCTTCCTGGTTTTGTCTCAAGGGTAGTAAACCTGCATTATTTGTTTGCTTTGCCTGATAAAATGGATATCAAAGTTGATTTAATTCTATATTCGGTATTTTTATGTTGAGTTTATCTTAAATGCAGCATCTTTACTGCTTGGGGGGTTTGGGGGTTTTCATTGTTGGGTTAGGTTTCTTTGAGGGTGGCCATTGTGACACATGACTTCTTGACTCCCATGTGGCAATATGATCTAGGAAACTTCTTATCCAAAGCGTCTAAAGTGATATTATACTGGTATACGGTGACTCAGAAACCTCTTTCGTTAGCTTTGCAGTAGGTGCAGGTGTGACACAACAGGCAGATCGTGTCTTACAAGACTCACTTTCCCACTTGTACAGTAATATAGTTTTCCTCGGCAGGGTATTACTGTTATTTGAAAGCCTAGTTATAATGTGAACACAACTGGAAAACATGTTATATTAAAACAAATATTGAATAACTTGCATACAACCTTTTTTTAGTGCTGTGGTACAGATACGTTCAGTAGTCTCATGCATAAAAGCATCAGTACTTTGTGATTTAGGAAGATTAAAACCAAGAGTGGAACATTAAATGTAGATGTTTTCTTTAATTTTCCTGAAATACAAGCTAGAATTTTTATATTTGGAAGTCTAACATACTGTTTTCGCAGAAGTCTCTCTCTCCCTTTTATCAGTAACGGAGATACTGTGTTCTAGGGCCTTGCCACCTTTCAGGTGACTGAGTACAAATCCAGGTTGAATCTGATACTGCTTTTCCTGGGGTGGTGAAAATAAACCGGGACCAGAGCCAATCTGGGGTGGAGGTGCTCGGGTATCTTTGTACGGTGCTTCAATAACAACAGCGTTACGGGAATGTGTAGCGCAACTGCGGTAAGCTTGGTAGGCAGCCGGCAGAGTCCATGTGGGCTTACTGGTCAAGGTCTTGTGTTTTGTGGAAGTGGCTAAACTGCACCTGGATCCAAGTTGGCGTGTGAAGTGCTACAGCTGTGTTCTTGCAGTCCCCTGCACATGGTCTAATAAATCCAAACTGGATTTGAGGGGAAACCGCTCTCTCTGCATCCGTGGCTCAGTTAATCTGCAAATAGGATAAACCGCCCATAAATAATTGAGAGTTTATAGTATACTGCATGTTCCAGATAAGAGTTAGAACATGAAGTGTAAAAAGAGATTTTTAGGAAAAGTCAATTACACAGAGTTCGCCTTCTTGTCCTTGCTAATTGGGGCACTAGCATGCAATGCCAAAATCAGATATGATAGTCTTAAAGTGAGTAGACTGCTGTTTTCAGTGAAGTTCTCAGGTGGTTATTTTGAGTCCGCTTACGCTGAAGTATAAGCTAACTTAAAATACGTGGACGCAAGAAGCAAATGGAAGTCTCAAGGGATGCAAGTCTTCTCGTGGCTGATTAGTAGTAATTTTTCAGAATCCATACCAACTGAAGAAAACATGAGGTAGATTTATTATGTGCTATATTCTTGTGAAACCATTGTTTTCAAACAGAAATTATTTATACGTGACCCAGTGCAGCCTGGCATTTTGCCATACAGAATGACAGTATGTGCTCTTTTAACACTGGTATGTGGTGCACCAGAAGCACTGATCAAAACGTGGTAGGCAAATTACATCTTTTCAAGACAACTGAAATGATAGAGCTGAGGTGAATAGAGTATTTGGATTTTTCAGATCAACGGTTCCTTAGGCAATATGTTTAATGTTAAAATAGACTGTACTGAACTCAGTATGCTTTTTTTTGCTCTGTACAGCGCATGTGTAATAACTATGTTGAAGGGAGGACAAGTTGTGTTGTTAAATCACACTGTGTTTTCCAGCACATTTTACGATTTTTTTTGTGAAGATAGATGCACTACTGTGGTGAACTGTTCTTGAATGTAGCATCCAGAAGATATTTTATACTCAGTTGTGTTAGTTTGGAGTTTGTATTCTGTTAAAATTCTAGTTTTGTTGGTCTAAAGTAATTTTTATGGATCTAATGTAATCCTCATGAAACTACTTGTAAGAGCCAAGGCGTACTTAGCCAACATCTTCTGGAATTGTTAAAGTGCCAATTGTTAAGTGCTTGTTTACGTGAAGTTATCATAACATATTTTTAAGACTTCAAGTTCTGTTTCATGTCCTACTGAAATAGAAGCGAGCAAGTATCCTCACAGATTCCAGCTGGGTGAATTTCCAAAATTTTGGACTTACACCTTCCAGTAGGCCCATGTATGAGCCCATTACAATAATGGGTGTGTTAGCAGAAACCAAGATAAGCTTGATTTTTGTTCCTTACATTGAAAACTTCAATTTCTGAGGAATTTGAATCAATTCGTAGTTGGCTGAAAGCCAATTTTTCTCCTCAACTCTAACGCGTGTTTGAAAAACGAACTCACTTCCTAAGTGCCTTGTGAATCTGCGATGATTAATTCTTCTCATTATTTTGCTGCAAATTCTCATGACCCTCTGTGATGATTCGATCACCCACTTAGAGTTTATGCATATTCATATCTTTCCACTCCTGCCGCAGTCGTTCAAGTCTCCTTCACTGGCTGTGGTGTGTGCTTGGTGCAGTAATTGAGCTGCAGTAGATTGATTACTCTGGGGAGCTGTAAGGCCTTTAAAGGTGAAAACATATCAGTCCTGTTAATTAGGAAACAAAGCTCTGGTGGCAAGTTCAGCAGTCAAATGCTTCCAGTGTAGAAATGAGGAAAGGTATGATTTGTTCCTCTCCATGAACCCTGTTTACTTTTTTATATTTGAATTAGATCTGTATTTGCTGTAATAGGCTTGTGCAGAAGATAGCATATCTTGTATGATTGCATGGTGTTGGTCATTTAAAACGAAAAGAACTATATGTTTGATATTGATTGTAATTATTAGCTGCTGTTACCTCTTAAATTATACATTATTTTAGGCATTACTTGGCCTATAAAGTTAAATGAGAAACGAAAAATGGAATCATTGATTGTAAACTTTAACCCAAAACATCTATATCGTTCACTTTTTCAGACTTGAATGTCAAAGTCTTTCCTCTGAATTAAGAACATAGATTTTCAGAAATCATAATAAAACGCAGGGCCTCTCCTTTCTACTATTAAGTTGTCTGTTGCCTATTGTGCAAGATTAATTAAAGAGAATACGTTCTTAAAATTAGGTGAATATTAAATGATAGCATAAGGTTTCATCCAGCAGACAGCATCCTTACATCATCATTGTAAGTACCCTGTGGTTTTATGTTGCTAAGCACTCTAATCTAGAGTGGCCTATTACAAAGATATTAAGGGTAGGGGAAACCATCTGCCACACAGTCTATCCATAAGGGTCAGAAATAAATAATTTAAAAGTAATTTATGTATCTTAAAAAACATTTTTCCCTGTAATTACTGGACAACAGATTGTAGAATACAGATGTTGTGAAAATGCCACTGTTTTTGTAAACAACACGTGATCCATTGCTACTTCAGGGTAGGTTATAGGATGCTGTTGTCATACCTGTTCCTGCTGAGGTCAGGAAGAAAAGTCTTGCTGAAACAACTGCACGTGCGCTTGGACTCCAATTAGTGCGTCTTACACCAAAGGATATTGCATTCATTGTGCTTGTTTTTTTCCTCTATTGTAGGCATTTATTAACACTGCAAAGGAGATCTACGAGAAGATCCAGGAAGGAGTTTTTGACATTAATAATGAGGTAACTTTTAGTACTTTGAACACTGCTTGTTTGTTTGTTTTCTTAAATCTATAAAAGTTCACCTTCCCTAGAAGGCCGGACAGTAAAATGTTTGTCTGTTTCATTTGGACATAGAATTGTCTGCCATTGTGATAAAAATGGATTAAAATAAGTGACCCTATCCATCCATGAAGCATCACAAAATAATATAAATCCCCAAAAGAGAAGAAAATCCACTTTCATCCACTTCTCCATATGGTGTCATCTGTTTTCAAAGATAATTTTCCACTATGTAAATGGAGGACCATGTTGATATGCCAGATGCACTCCACGAGCTGTCCAGTGTAGGGGAGGGATTGCTTTGAGAGTTACATAAAAGACTTTTGAAATGTTCCTGGTTTAGGTGACTGGATTCTGTAGGGAATAAAAGATTAGCCATTTTGCCTATGCACATTACTGAAATTACAGATTATCAGGGCCTGTCTCTTTGCGTGTTTAGGGTGGGGGAGGGGAGGTGGAGCAGGGAGCATTTTTATAATGCAAGAGCCTAGAAAGACCTATAATGTCTGTCTTGAATTTTGAAATGATTGTGCTGTTGAAAACATTGAGTAGTTAGGAGAGAGGTTTGTGGCCGTAGAAAAAGGAGATTCAAATTCAGTGGTAGTAAATAGAAATATTAGGAACATACAGAAATATTAGGATCATATAAGCTCTCAGTTAACATTTATGTGGTGTGCCTTTTTATGTAAAAAAGTTTAAATTTGATAGTGTAAAGTGGTCAGTCATTTCTGGTGCCCAAGTTTTTTATCCCACAAGTCCCTAAATGTAATTGCTGCGGTGCTTAGTGAAACCACATGCGGAGATCTGCACCATCACTCTCTCTTTGGTATCTGTTCTGTGAATAGGTGCATTCTCTGTCTGGGACTGTCAGTCTGACGCTTCTCTTAAAGCGTGATAGACCTTGCAGAATTGTTCAGAGAGTAGCGAGGGAATTGGCAGGACTCAATTAAATAGCTTCACTTCTTTCTGCTTAATATATTTCAACATGAGAAAATTTAGACTATTAAAAATGCTACTCTTACGACTTTAGAGAGGAAATAATGAGGAACTTGAGTAGTATGCAAAGTATTTGCATTAGGAAACTTGTAGCTAAATTAGAGTTGAGCAGTAATTCCTCAAAGACACTAATGCTGACTAGAAAATGTGTGTGTGTATGGTGTTTTGGTGAAACCCTTTTTAAATTCAGTTTAGTGATGAAAAACTTAGAATTTCCTTTACCATTTTTCCTAAAGAAAATGCACTCGGTGGTGCAATATAAATTGGACAGTAATCAGAATGTCTGAAAAAGCATGCTCATTGTATCTGTCGAGTTTCATATAGTAGCTGACTGCTTTACTGTGCCTTATGGAGCTTTGATTGCAATATGCTGTCAAGAGCCAACAGTCCGTGCTATTTATTTGGCTTTATGCCAAGTCTGGCTCCTTGATTTCTCAAGAAGTTGCTATCAGCCCAGAGGGGGCAAAACCAATGAGCCATAGGGCATGCTTTTTATTAAAGAGGAGTCAAAGAGCGAACAGAAACCACATCAGCTGCTGTCAATACTGAGCTAGTGCCAGAAACCCCAAGGCTACTACTGTTGCAGAACAACTGCCAAGCACTATAAATCTGAGATTTACTGTGACGCAAAGTTTCCTTAAGAGCTTAATTTCTGAAGCTACTGTATTACTTTTCTCAAAGTGCTGTATTTTTAGGTAAAATCCACTTGAGGGAGTGAGGGTTAAGATACAAGTGTGATTTTGATGAATGAAAGAGCTACGCTGTGTGTGGGTTCTTGGCAAGTAGCCATGTCTTTCGGGTTCATAGAAATTATTGATGACACAGAACACTCGTATGCCCTTAGCCTCTACAGCTGATTCAACACAGAAAGAAATGCTGCCTAGAGAGGAAAAGTTTTATATTAAACTATTAAACTAATGGAGGTTTTGGTGAGAGGGGAGGCCTTATACGTTCCTAGCAAATGCTATGTATTTTTAAAGCCTTATGCCAAGTAGTAGTCAAAGACAGTTCTCTGTGTTTTTGTGTTAGGAGTCTAAGGTACAGACTTTAACACAGAGATAAAATTTAAATTAGAAAGAAAGCATCTTCCTTTAAATTATATTTAATTGCTGAGGACATGTTGCTAAGAAAAAAATATATAAACTTTGCTATATTTATTGCATGCCTTAGATCATCTTAAGAAAAAAGCTTTTCCAGTGTATTAAGTGTTCTAAAATAATCACGCTGTGTATTAAACTTGATTTCAGGCAAACGGCATAAAAATTGGCCCTCAACATGCTGCTACTAATGCAACACTTGCAGGCAATCAGGGAGGACAACAAGCTGGAGGAGGCTGCTGTTGAGCCTGTTTTTACTTTCTAGCTGCCTGGATGGGGCCTACTAACTTGTTTGTTCACCCTTCCCTCTCCCCTGCCGGCCCACTCGCCTCCACTTCTGTTCAGCTGAGACATGAAACTTGTAAGTTGGTTTCCTGTTGCAGAAGAAGACTTTATCCCTCAAATTCTTGTATAACTTTGAATAAATGGTTAATGTTCACTTAAAGACAGATTTTGGAGATTGTATTCATATCTATTTACATTTGATTTCTAGGTCAATTGATGTGATTATTTTTGTTAAATGTTGTCTTGTGCCCTTGACTACGAACTGAATTGTATTAAACACTACAAAGTCATCTGAATATTTTAATCAGTTTGTGTAGTTAGGTTTCCCAGCTCCTGTGGTTACCTAATGTTTAATATTGTAGAGCTGTCCTCAAGTTTTTTGTCAATTTTCAAGGCTATAAAGAGAAGCAGAAGGACTCTTTTAATTCTGTATTTATCACTTTCTGTATATATAGTTTAATAACCTGCTTGGGTGTACTTGCCAAGCTAGAATTCTTTAATGCATTTGCATAAATTCTATACTACTTAGAGCTTGGAAACTACAGAAGCATTAATAGAAACTGCTTGGACGCTAAATTTTAAGCCTTTTTGACATTGTTAGCATGTTCATCCTCCCCTGTCATTATCCTGAAGTCCAAGAGAAATGCTTAATGTATATTACTAGAGGCTACATACGTGTTATCTATTTTAATGCCAAATGTTTGCTGTTTGTCCACAATTTCCACAGCACCTCTTCAGAAATGGATTAGCTGTTTGCCTTAATGAATACTATAGGTAAAAACAGAGTATGAATGGAAAGTAGAGGAGGAGTTGATAAATTTAAAATGGCACATTATGATAACGTTAATCTCTTCTTAATGTTTTTTTCCTTGTTTACCACTTGATTTCTAGGTATATTTTTCATGCAAGGACAGTTTTTCAACCTAAATGTACAGTGGTTGTGTAGAGTTTTCTTTTAGTGACAACTTGTAATCCTAAATATATGGTAAGCATCTTGTCTATTGTGAAGAGGGTGTGAAAATAAAATCTGCCAGTTTGGAAATCTTGATGAAAACCAAAACTAGAAATGCTTTGGTACTTATTGCGGTGGTCGGGGCGGGGGGGGGATGTTTTGCCTTAAATGAAAGGGTTGCAACAGTACAAAACAAAAATCCTGTGTTTAAGTGTTTATTTGTTAAAGTACAGAATACTCATGTCACTTTTCCTACAAATGAGGAAACAACTGAGTTTCCACCTCATCCTATTTATATAAATTGCAGATAAAAGGGTGACACTGATGCTAGGCCATGCTTCATGTATCTAAAAAAAAAAAGTGGTGGAGGGGAGTGACTGCAAAACTTTTGTCTTACTGTACCAATGCTGACTGCAATGCAGCACTGGGCAACATGGATCCTAGTGTTGTCCGTTCTTATTGTCGGAACTTCAACATCAGAAGTGAATAAACTTCAGCCTGACAGGTGTAACATAGCAGTGGTTCTGAGATTAAATAGAGTTTAAAATACCGCGTGGAACCTTTTGTTTCTATCTGGGGGAGGGGACAACCGATGAGGATTTGCATTAGTTCCCAATTTCAGATCTTTCTTACACGCTCAGGAGCATTATAAGCAATGCAATATAATTGTTTCAGCTATCTAAATTCTTAAGAGAGTACTCCATTTGCATACTTTCAACTATTAACCATTTATTATATGATGATCGCATTTGTGAAATACAAACACTTGTTGTTTCAGTTGGAGTTTGAAAAATGTGTTGCGTGACAGTAAAAACACAGGACTGAACTGCATTGATGCTGAGAGAAAACTGGCTTGTAGTAACTAGATGTTCCCAAGAAGGAATGAACGGACAAAAGTACTTGCTTGAATTAACTGCTTGAAGATTTTTTTGGAACTGGCAACATCGCAGAACTGAATTGCTTGACACGAGATGGGAGAAAAGCCTGCTCTTACATAGCAGCCTCAGCTACATTACAAATGGCAGTAGATTTCTCTTAACCATAAAAATTGTCCCTATTAAGGGAGCAGCGGAGGGGAATTTCTACCTTATCCTGAGAAGAACAAAAATGCATGCTGTTCTAAGCGGTGATGATTCATAAAGCTAAAGCTTCTGACAGCCACTCATTTTCTGAAAGCATGGAAGATGTATAGAGTTGTCCAGGAATCTAGGGCTATTATAGCAAAGAGCTACCAACCACCCCCTTTTGGGGGTGGGGGTGAAGGGCAGGAGGAATGTGCTGTGACTCAGTATAGTCACATGTGTGGATTGGGTTTTGATCCTGCTGGTTGGTCCTGGCTTCCATTTCAGTCTCACACTGTGTGTTATGGAAAAGTCTGGTACTTTCAAAGAGGAGCTAAAGCAAAACTGAAGTTCCCTTGCATTCTGCGTGGCCTTTTGTCACAAGCTTTGTGCATGCATAATCCTTTTGTTGCCAGTTAGTTTGTGTATTATTTGTGTGTTATTTGTGTATTTTTAGTGGCCTTTTTTAGAAGCCACGATCCTATTTTATCCTACCTGAATTTGAAAATTACATAGCACAGAATCTAGCAGCAGGGTTTACTTCTAGAGCATGTGCTTTACAAGGTTATTCTTTCACAACTTTCAGTTTTACTTGTGCTTGAGTGATTGATAACTTGCCTAGCTTTCATGTTGAATTCCAGTTGCTTTTATTGGTTGCATTTTCATAACCAAAGAATGAAAACATTTCGTTATTCCCCAGCAAGTTGTACAGCTGTTACATGTAATCCAAGACTACTATTGGTACTGAAAAATCATACCACGGTGCAGTTTTCCTGTACTCCTGGTTTCGCATATGGTATAAGCCATAGTTAACTTACAAAAGAGTGAATTTGGAGTGACAAATCCTCTGAGCATGATTTTAAGATTTGTCTCTCTTATTTCTACTTAATGTGAGAAGCTCCGGGAATTTTGGCAGTAATTTAAGAAAGATTAACACACTCCCCTTCAGTCTTATACCTGTGTGTTTCTATTGACTTCAGTCATTCTGATTTATTCTTGTGTGAGATCAGACTCAGCAGTGACTTAAGGTAAATGACTGCCAAAACACATACTGATAAGCTAAAATAAGGAGAGGCTGTCTGAAGCCCCTAGCAGGCAGCAAGCGCTCCATTCCCTGCTCCAGAGATGTCTCCTTTCTGCTGTGTTAACGCTTTTTGGGACACTAAGTTCATTGTGTTGCTGACTAGTTGAAGAGCTTTCAGCTGCAATATTTATGTATTGGTGGGCTTAGAAGGGCACAGATTAGTTTTGGGCTAAATGGCATACATGTAAGTTGGGAAAGTTATTTCTGCCGTAAGGGTTTAGCTGTGACTGTTAGAGCACTGAATCTGTTCTGGGGAAGAAAGTAAAAAGTCTTACCAGGCTCTAAGTTACAGTTAAACTGAATCTGAGTGAAAAAATATGTATGAAAAAAACTTACAGATATCCTAAGACAATTTTTGGCATTAAAGGATTTTTTTTTAAAGTAGTCATTCCAAATGAGGGCACCCCAATGTGCCTGCAGTTTTCTAAGAGTTGTTACCAGGAGGGTACTGCTTTTGTAAATGCTGAAGCCTGAGATGGCGATTCTTCTTGAAGGACTATTCTTTTGACACTACTGATTGTCCTATGGCTTTCTTCTTAGCTTTTTTTGGTGGTTGGTTTGTTTGGGGGGTTTTCCCCCTCCTAAATCAAGTTTCTCATGTGTATTACCTCGCTTTTGTCTTGTCTGTTTCGGTATTCTTTCATTCTGTGAGCAAAGTGCTGCTCTCCATCTTTGCCACTCCACATCTGTTACACCTACACTCAAGGGAATTTGCCCTATATGGGGCATTTGCTTTGGGGATGGAAGGGGTGGGGTGGAGGGAGGGAGGGATATACTGTCTTGCTGCATGATATAAAATCATGGGGGAAGTATTGCATGGGTCCTGTTACGGTTACACATACTACGTGTAGTGTTTTGCATATGTGGGGGGATGTAATTTGCCTATTCCTCTTCCACTATTGCATGGTATGAGATAGGGGAGATGGAGGAATACTAACAGGTTTTATTTGGGTATCTTAATAAATTTGTTTGCTGATATCATACTTCTGACTTGTATATACTTAATGTTCCTCCCGCTGGAATCTCTGGGTTTTCTTCTGCCACATTACTGCAATGTAGCTTTAACAGTATGCAGTGGTGATTTATTTTAATATGGTACTGAAGTCTCCATTTGTAAATAATCCAGGCTGCTGCTGTGTAAGTAGCTGATGAAATGTCGTTACTGGGTCTGCTGCGTATGAAAGAAACCACAACATTAGGCAATAAAAACTACTAACAGAATGCTACGAAACCAAGACCATGACAAAAAAGCAGCATGTTGTGTGGATCTAGCATTTTTATTCTTGGGACAGATTTTATTATTTTTGGAACTATTACAAGACTTATGTTAAATATTGTGGATGATAAGAGGAAACAGACTCTTGGCAAACATGGAAAACCAATTACAGCATATTACCCTATTCCCCTTCCAGTAAAGGAGGGGCGAAGCTAAAAGTTTATTCTTTGCTTAGCAGCTGGAGGAGGAGGAGGGGGGGAGGGAAGTGTTCCTGCCTTAGGACTGGCTTGAGGAAGGAGATTGTTGCTGTAGCGATTTTACTGTGGGCAACCCAAGCTGCAGAAGGCAAAACCAGCATGCTCTGCAGTCAGTTTTACCCCAGACTTAAGTACGCTGTTTTAAAAAAAAAAAAAAAAACCACACTATTCTATACTATTGGGTATACTGTTCACTTAAAAATAATTTCTTTTAAATTGTGTTTGTTTGCAACCTTCAGTACTGCAAATTCCCCTGTCCTCGTGATGAGTATTTCCAAGAACTTCTTTTGACCAATAACCTGGAACATGTATCTGATACTCAGACATGGGATTTAGCTGGTACATCCTGTGGCTCTGTGTGACATAGAGCTGAAATGAGGGGCAGGGAAAATCTACTCAAAAGTTTATTTAGAGACTACTACAGTCTACCACACTGTCCATTTGAACGCCTGTCCCAAATTACAGTTCTTGTAAAATTGTCCGTAGCAGCATGAACATAGATTAATCAATGCATCAACACGCTTTATGGGTTTTTTTTCCCCCCAGCATAGTTTTGTTCTTTAAAATTCCTTCTTTTTATAAAGAGTCAGAGGTACAAATGTTTATATTGGGCAGAATCTTGTTGATGGCTGGGACTAAGTTACCTTTGGTGTAAATTATAGCAGGATCTAACGAGCTGTTCTTACTTAAGCGAAGTCCAGTACTATGTATTGGACTACCTGGAAACTGATTGTTTACTTTTTCTAGACTTAGACATAAAATACTTGGAGGCAGGAAAATCCTTAAATGAGAGAGAGGGCAGCTCAAAAGAGACCAATTGTAACAACTGTCGATTTAACATGATCCAAGTTAAAATAGTCAAGTGAACAGCACGTTTTCTGATTATGGCTTGGGAAAACATTTTCAGGTGCAGGAAATGTTTGAAATAATGTGATTTACAAGACAGTTAAATACCACAAGTACTCGTGAAGATGACAACCCATGGGGTTGCTTGCTGTCTGGAGTGAAGATGGTGTGGGGAGAGGCTGGCAGTTTAGCAAGCGTTACCCAGCAGCTGAACACCGCCACCTGTGTCTGGAAGGGGGTGGCTGCCGCTGCTGGAGAACCACAGCGGTGGGCTGGCTGCGACGAAGCAACTTTTAAATTTGGACACCCTATTGCTGGGTGCACATCTGCAATGCTAAGACCGGAGGTGAGGCAGCATCCAGAATTTGAGGATACTCATTTAGGAAGAGAGAGAGGAACAGAATTGGCAGCAGAGGGCATGGGGCAAATTAACTTGTCAAGTGCTGGCTCAAAAAATACCCGAATCCACTACACCACCTGTCTGAGGTTGTTGTGTACAAATACAGGAAAGCTTTGTCTTGAATGTAGTTGGAAACAGGTTTTTCCGTTTTTTTCTATCATATTTTAATTTGTGAGGATGACTGGACCTTACTGGTTAGGTTCATGTCAAAAATACTTAAGATGGAGAATATCAGAACAAAAAAAATGTCTATCTGGTGTCCTTGAGGGTCATCCAGACACTTCTAAGTAAAGCATGACTGACTGACCTAAACTAAGGGGTCACCAGCAAAGGTCTGTCAGCCATCGGTGATGTACAAAAACACAGCGGACAGGTTGTGCTGATTCTCTTTGCCTCATGTTGTTCAGTTCTCATGAGTAAAATGTTCTCAGACAGAAACTAAAACGCCTGTGGTATCTCCCATAGCTGTTGCTACGAAGCAGAAATGAAGTTTGTGAAGTGAAGTATGTGCAATACTGTAATCCTGTCTGAGATGTCTTCCTACAAAGCCAAGTAACTACAGAGAAAAAGGCATTGTTACCACTGAAGGAAGCCTAGCTTGTACAGCGCTGTCAGCCCTGGCCTGCAGGACTGACCACCGTGCATCATAAATTAATACTGGGGCATTTTCTCTGGATTCCTGCCCAGGTCTGAGTGTTATTCTTTCCAGTTTTCAAAACTCCATGTATTGTTTCTTGTGTGTTTCTTCATATCTTCTGTACCTTGCTTCTTTTCCTTTTTGTTACTTCTCCCACCTTTTCCTTTCCTACTTGGAGTTTGGGGGTGAGTGTCTGTTGAGGGGGAATGACTCAAGAAAAGGAGCAGCATATTTACAGTTCCCTATTCTTCTGGAAGACATTTATTAACTGTCAATGGAAAAAAAGCTTTGTCTACTTTGGATGAGGTGATGTTTGCTTACAACAATGCCACTGTATAAACTTAACATACACAGTTGGTCATAGACCCACCTACTTAACTCTGTTGAGGACCCGGGAGAAACGTAGGACACGCGAGGAAGCTTACCTAGCTGTGCCTAATGCAGATGCGCAGCAAAAGGCTGGATAACCATAGCTGGTGGGATGAACCCTGGGCACAGAGAACTAGGCCATTCACAAGGCTGAAGGTTTGCCTTCCTGACAGGCCTGCATGGAGGCCGCTAAATCCCCTCTCCTCAGTCACCCACTAGCAGCAGAAGACTTCACTACCAACACAGGCGAAAAATGCAGTTGGCTATTGGCCATTATTTTTGGCCAAGCGCCATCCAAGTGGTGGTTTTTTTGTTTCAGGCTTGATTTTGAAGGTGTATGTGAACTTCGTGCTGTCCTATCAGCTTTCCAGTTTAATTCAGTTGCTATGTTTTTCTTCAGTTTTTCTTCCACATCAGATGAACTCTGAAGTTCTAAAGTTGCTGAGTTGTTGCTCAGCTCACCAGATGTAAAGAGATCTCTTCAGGGTTGCAGCAGAGGAAAAGCTGCTACTGAAACTACTTGTGAGCCAAGAAATGAGCTTGCTTGCAGCACAAAGGAGGAGTCGTCTCTCATCATTTGGGTGCTGAGAGCCAGTCTGTTAGAGTCATCTCCTCTTCCTGCTCCACAAGGACTGAGCCTCTCTGAGGTATGCAAAGCAGCAATGTGATACTCCCCAGGCTTATCAACCACTATCAGCTGGATGTGCTGTTTGCTCCGGACTCCACCTTTGCTTGGAAGGTGCTTGCAATTCCATGAGGTAGTTCTTCCTCCCAGCGCTGGGGCTTGTTACAGTGACCATGTGCTCCTACTGTAAACCGGGACAGAAAATGAAAAGAGCCTACCCTGGTATCCGTGTGCCGTAACTTCCCCTTTCTCCATCCCGATGAGAAGGCTGTTGGGCTTCACATGCTTTCGTTCTTGCCATCATGATGGCGGTCAGTCCGGGTGGGTCGGAGGCCGAACCACCACAGCCCCTTGTCCTCCCGCCCGTGAAGCGGCCTGACCCGCCATCCAGCTCACGCCTGCCCGGGGCACCCGGGGCTGCTGCCTCCCAATCCACCACTGGTTTTTCCACAGGTGCGAGGTCAAAACCTGCTCGGTCAGCAGCGAGGCCTCCGCTAGCGCTCTGGGGCCAATACAAATCTGCGTTATTTTGATTTAACTCGCATTGATTAGGAACAGGTCCGGACTAACGCACCATAAACACCTATTAAACTGAAATAAATATGTCTGCAGGGGGGCTTGCGTTAAACGGGTGCAGCTTTGCTGCGCGGGGGAGCCGGAGCAGCTGCAGGCTCCGCACGTGGCGGGCCCGATGGGGCCGGGGCCATGACTCGCCGCGCCCCGGGTCCGCAGCTGGCGGTCGGGCCGAGGCGCTCCTCGCGCACGGACCGGAGCCGGCGGGGCGGAGACAGCTGCGCTCGGCTCCGCGG
>VZSC01004061.1:383918-395854 GCA_013398225.1 Steatornis caripensis
GTGAGGGGCCGGCCCGAGGCGGTTGGTTGGCGGCGGCCCCCAGTTGGGAGAGGGGCCGAGGGGAGCCGGGCGCCTCGTGTCCCTTTCCCCGTCTCGGCCAAAATCCTCGGGAGCTGCCCCCTCGGCGTGTGCGTGCAGTGTCCAGCGCCGACGTGGCGGGGACTCCCGGGGGAGTTTCTGTGGTGACCTGTAACGGTGGCGTGAGGAAACGGGTCCAGCGTTTCAGGCCTCGTAAACCGAGCCCGTCAGGAGGTGACGCATTGCTTGTTCCTCGCTGTGGAAGGGCACTGCGCAGGAGCGTGCCCAGAGCCCGGTCCAGCAATGAAGGGTGAACCTGAAGAGGTGAAATTTCCTCTGCCCAAAGGCCCGAGGAGGCCTCCCTCCCCAAACTGAGAGGAAGGGGCACTAAGTCCTCTGGTCAGCACTTCGTATGTTGGATTTGCTTCCCTGGCGCGGCAGGAACCGCGGCAGCTGTTGGCATATTTAAGCCAGGCCACTTCTTCAGACCACGCAGAGGACTGTCCTTAATTTCTGTGGTCAACAAATGAGGAACATGAGGAGGAACTTCTTTACTGTGAGGGTGACAGAGCACTGGCACAGGCTGCCCAGGGAGGTTGTGGAGTCTCCTCCTCTGGAGATACTCAAAACCCGCCTGGACGTGTTCCTGTGCAGCCTGCTCTAGGCAGAACTGCTTTAGCGGGGGGGTTGGACTGGATGATCTCCAGAGGTCCTTTCCAGCCTCTACCATCCTGTGATTCTGTGAAGTGCTTTTTGCATGCAGCCTTGCTGGTGGTGAGCATGCTCCACTTCATACACGAACACTGAGCCACGCTGTTGTGTGCGTGCAGGCAGATGTAGGAAGAGTGCGTGAGGGGCGACTTCAGCAGTAAAACTATTCCCTGTGACTTGGGGCTAGGTTTCTGGTGGTCGCTGCAAGGGCAGCCGGGCCTGTCGCCCCCCCCTCCCCGTCCCCTTCCCCTGCGGAATCTGGCTGGAGCCCTTCCCAGCCTTGGACCCAGCTCCAGCTGAAGCATCCCTGACCTGTATGTTGTGGTACTTAGCCAGCCCTGTGGCTGTTTAAAGTAAGGACACAATAATAGCTTTCTCACTTAGAAAAGTAATGGGAAATTTGAGGTTTTAAACTTCTTCACTGCATTTTGTTATTTATAATGCTATCTCCAAAATAATTTCAACTTCTTAAGTTACTGCAGTGAAGGAAAATCTCTTTCACTTTATGTTTGTACTTCACAAAATGAAGAAGCTAAGCAGAAAAGAAACAGTGAAGGTAAATACTTTGATCTTTAAGTGATTAGACAATTGAACTTTTACAACTGTAAACTTTTTCACAACAGAACCCCTGCACATGCCTTCTGTATCAATGGTGGCTTTAATTTTGGTATAAACTATTCCGGCCTTATCTAGAAAAAAAACCCCAATATAGAGAAAACAGAAATTCCCCAGAAAGTCAACTTTTAATTAATTAAAGTCTTCTGTGGATGAGTCTGTACTAAATGTGATGCTTAGACAGTGAAGTTTTTGCCTTAGAAAGATAAAATAGCCTTTTCTCATTGCTCTAAATCTTAAGACCCAGGGACGTGCTTAAAAGTTGACAGTGGACGTAGTCGGTATTTGCCTGGACAACTCTTTAATTTGCTTTTTGGACAGGTAGAGTACACCACAGGCATGCCTGGACATTTGGCCCTCCTGAGAAGTTTGTCACTAAGGAGTCAGATAACTAAACTGTAAACTCAAAGCAAAACCGTTTTGGTGTTCACAGATGGGCACCTCCTCCTTTTTGACCTCCTGATGTCCCTAGTTTAGGTGGGTTTCAATAAACGGAGTAACGTACTGTATGCAATGCGTACTTATAGGTACGCACTAATAGTTTGTATATGTTGAAATACTGTTTAATAGAAAAACAGGCAACATCTGAAAAGCACATAAGCCTAATTGATTCCAGACACAACTGGCCTGGATTTTGTTTCCTCTTATTCCAACTTTCTGACCTTGTAAAAATTGTCTTCATTGCGTTATAGTAAAACAAGGCCACGATCTTGCAGAAGCGTGCTGAGGAGTACCGAGTACTGTGTATGGAGCAAACGTTGTCGTTAGGCCCCAAGTTCATTCGTTTGTTTCCCTTTGCTTATATCTGATCGTGGTGAAGCAGTAGTCTCACTTCTGCTAAAAGCTGAATCTGGGTTTTCATTTTTAAAGGAGGTGAAAAATGTATAGTAAAACTTAATGATTTGAGGTGAATGATAGGTTTTAAATTCTTACAGCAGTTTAAGCTACTGGGATTTTATGGCACTTAGACTAAGGAAAAAACAGCGAGGGTTTAAAAATACGTATCGCCTGTAGTTTTTTCAGTACTTTTGTGTTTCTGTGGTATCTGTTTTTTGGAAGATTGTTTCTAGGGATTGGTAGGAAGGTTTAAGGACTTAGTGGGTTTGATGATAACCTTTATAGTACCGTTGTGCCTTTGTATAAACATGTAAAAAAGATCTAGGACAGCATGAAGTGCTAGATGTGCTGCCTGTCTTTGGCGCTGGAGAACTTCTGAGCATAATTCTATTTTCTGCTTGACAAAAATCCAAGGCCAAGGTACACTGATCCTTTTATTGCAATAACTGCTGCTGCTCCTGTATTTGGGAACATGCAGTTTGCTAGCCTTAAATCTCTGTGAAGAGTTGTGACAGAAAAATGTCTTTTCAGCATGTTGAGCTGAACTGATGATCCCTCTCATTACTTCTCTGAAGGCTCTCCTTTTGTTTTTTTCAGGATCAAGAATAAACTGTGTATTTGCGTCTTTGTCAGCAAGGCTCCCGTGGGTCAATCCTTGTAAGCACTGGGATCGCTTCTTTGGTAGCACGGAGGCTTATGAAAAGCAGCTCCAGGTGGAAGTGGGCCTTTTCCTGCTCCTCCCTCAGTACTGATGCAATTCCCTTTCATCCAGGCCATGAGAACTGCCTGCCTTTCAGCCTAAGCTACAAATGTAAGAGAGCTGTGGTTACTTGACCAAGGTATTAGGATATCTATCTTTACTTACGTTGATTCATTGATACGTAAATGTTTCGGAGAGCTTCCTTGTATATAATGTAGCTCATCAACTTACAGTGGTTATACAACAGCAAATGTAACTTAAAAAATTAAGCCTATCTCTGAAGAAAAGAAGCAGCTTTTCTGTGTCATTAAATTTGGTTTGTAAGAAGTCGGTATGGTTAAGGCCGCCAGCTTGTTTGGGCTTTTCAGCTCCCTTGTCAACGGTTATTATTTCCCTACAGAATGCAAGGTAGAAATGGTGTGTGCGCTATTATTTATTAAATATGAAAAACTGACAGCATGTGCAGTGTTCTGACCCATAAGTCATGTTGGTCACCCACTACGCCAAGGATTAAACAATAAATATTAGTGCTACTATATCTGTTGTCTTCATCTTCTAGCAACTGTTTTACTTCTTTTCTGTTAAGTTGTAGGAGAGCTTCAAGTAAAATCCTGCCACTTGAGAAGCAGTGATACAATCTGTGCTCTCAGTGTGAAAAATACAGCATGTTCTGGCTTGCATTTTCTAAGAGAGAAAACAATTGGTCCATTGCTTAAAAGTTGTGCCATTCGGTGCAGTGACACTTAGCGTGCGGCCTACAAAGTGTGACCTGTGGCGTTACAGATGCAGCGTGCATCCCCTCCCTCGTCTGCCACCACAGGATGAAGGCACAAGGCCTTTCTGCCTTAATGAAATAAGCAAGTTCTGTTCATCTGCCAAGAATGTACAAGTAAATAGAATGATTGTGTAAGTTTCTTGTAATACCCAAAGTATAAACAAACTTGTGCATAGGAAAGGTGAGTTTCTGGCAGGTTTCCAGGGGAGTTCCCTCAGTGCTGCAGAGCTAAGTGCTCCTCTTTAAGGATAAGGCCAGTTTTAGATATTTACACAAGACAGAAACAGAAAAGGTGCAGAACAGAGGGATACAAAATGAGGTGTCTGGTGGTGGTGGTGCCTTTAACACTGACCTGTGGCTCTAGATTTATTTCTTCACGATGGAACAGCTCTGCTTTTCAATGACAGGCACACAGCACCTCATGGAATCAGATCTAATGTTTCGCCTATGAAATGTATGGATGAAGTGAGGTGCTCCTTCATCTGTGAGTTGGTATTATCAGACTATATTTTGTTAAATTCCTTTTAGGTTTATTATTTGTAAAGTTCAATTAACAGTGCATTGGTTTAAATACTTTGATGATCAAACTCAAGTTAGCCAGGCAGTTGTTTCTTTTCTTGCAGTAAAGTGCTGTGCAAGGGATACACATTTGGATGGATTGTGAGAAACTGTGAAGATCACACAAGTAAGTTTAAGTCCTTGCATGTTTGCCATAAAAAGTGTGTATCTTGCACTTTTTGAACATCCTGGTACCCACAGTAATTAGTGCAGGCTACGGTGTGAGTGCATTATCCTTTTCCTCCATATTGTGCTGTTTCCATGGAGTATTGATTCATATCCAGAGTCTTGGCCCCTTTCTGACGTGTTCCGTGCCAATGAAACGAACAGCACAGCTGACCACTTCACTACTCTGTTGCAGCAGAACTCTACCATAGCCTTTAAACTTAGCTATGTATGAGACCGTTTTCTCAGGGGTGGGTCTGAAATAGTCAGAGGAACAATTTATTTTACTTTTTCTCCTTTATATACAGGTATGGTGGTTTTGTCTATGTCCCCGTATCCTTCTGAAACCAAATTTTCCATGCATGCCCTTCTGGAGAGAGAAAGGACAAGATAGGTAGAGAAAGAGAAGAGATGTCACCAATTACTCTGCTGTAAGGCACCAAGATACCACTGTGGTAGGTGCGGTGTAAGAAAACACAAAGAATAATATGGATTGATGTAATGCAGAGCGTGTTGATGAAGTGTCTCAATTACACTAAGCTGGGACAATGGTGATCACTACAGCTGATCAGTTCATAAATCAAAATTACCTTAATAAATGCAAAAGTGAAATTCAGTTAAAATAATAGTCAATTTCTTGGGGAAATCAAGGTAGGTGGTTATAGGGGGTTTGTAGAGAATCACTAACAAAAAGCAACGGACAATGCAATGCTTTTGCAAAATGCGGTGCTCTCTTAGGATTTATCAATAGGTGGCATATGTAAGTCATAGAGAAAGATGTAAAGATGACTCCGCTAAGTGCTGGTAACGCCTCAACTGCAGTATTGCCTTCAGTTTCGTGTTCTGTGCTGGAAAATAACATACAGGACAGGGCACAAAAAAATAAGATATGTAGAATATAAAATGAAATGGTGGGGGAAGGGAGCATGTTGAGCCTGAAAAATGATTTTTAGAGGGAACTGGATAAATTTTCCAACATGTAGAAGGTTAGAAGAGGTTTGATCAACTGTATTTGAATGCTGTGGGAAAGACGAGATAAATCAGATCTGTACAGAGGGAAGATGTCTCTGACTGGATATATTAGGAGGGTGGAAGGATGACTTAAACTGGATATGGGGAGAGTGAAGGGAGATGCAACAACAACTTTTACGTCATTACAGTGGAATACCAGAACAAGCTACTTAGGAAGTTTGGGTATCTGCTTCACGGAGGGTTTCTAAGAACAGGTTAGACAAACATCTGTTGGGGATTGTCTGGGGCTACTTTATCCTGCCTTTGTGCTACCGGGGGGGTACCAGATGGTGCCTTCAGATCCCTCTCAGTCCTCTCCCTAGAAGTTTGCCAAGCAGGGAGGGGAGTGGTCCTGAGTTTAATGAGAAAAGGGTATCAGCCTATTAGTTGATCCTCTTCCAGAATAGGAAAAGAATTGGAGAGAAACCACATGTAACTTAATTATGTACATAAATGTGGGGTTTTTTAAATTGCTGTTGACTTGCAATTTTATGAAGCATTTACAAAAAAAAAACATGGAAAAGTTATAAAACTAAACACATTTAAGGTGTTCCTTACTGCGTTGTAGTGTGACAGTTTCAAGAAAAAATTTTAAACCACATCTTTTTCTCGATGAAAGTAAGTGGCAAAAGTAACAGGTTTATAAGGATTTTTCAAGGATATTGTAAATGTGTGTTTGGCTATGGGTTTTAAATTGCCTCCCACTTTAAAACAAGTAACGACCACATGTGTAGGTGTATCTGACTGTACCTGAGAATCTCGCACCTGGGTGCTCGTTGTATGTGCACACCCAGGAATTAATCATGACAGATCCCTCTTGCTCCCCGGTCCACAGAAGGAACAAGTTGTTCGGTACCTGTTCCAAAAAATCTGGCTCGAAGGAAAGCTGAATGGAAAGGTGAAAGTCAGCGCCTCGCTCCCTCAGCAGGTGAACTCTGTGGCTGCAGTGGCGTTTCCCTCCTGCCCTCCCTGCCTGCCTCCCCTGGGCTGTGCGTAGGGAAGTTCCAGTGAAATATAGCTGCTGTGGAAAGTCCTGCTCACAGCGAGGAGACGTGACCTCTCGGCGAGTCAGATCCAATTTTACAGGCAGCTCTGAGTCAGGGTGGAGCCCATGAACTGAACTTTGTATGTAAGAAGGAAGTGCTGTTGGTGGCAGCTTGTGTTGCTAAGCAGATGAGTTGCCATATTTTTATGTCAGCTGATAGTTTCGTCGGGTGCGTGACTTCATTCTTAGATAGGATGCCTTCCACTTATTAAGGACAAAGGTCAGAGATTGTGAGCGCTGTGGTAGCCGTGTCTCTTCATGTAAGAAGAGGCAGGTTCTACTGAGCCTTCAAAGATGGAAATGGGAGTCCTTAATGCTGCTTCTGCACAGTGAAAACAAAACCGACCGTGAAACTGTCAGTTCATGTCACGGTCCAAGAGCAAGCATCCTCGTGAGCAGGGATGTTGTGGAGTAGGTCAGTTCCCCGCTGTTGCTCCATTTTTGTAAGAACTCGCTACTGTTCCTGATGAAAGAGGGTGACCTGTCTAACCAAGTGTCTTGTCTCCAGTAGTAATGGGAACTGGAGGGCTGAGGTGAGCAGTTGGGCACTGGCCTGTTAAATCAGAATTTAGACGGAAAGCTAAGCGATCCTGCCTCTTTGTTAAACTACGCGGTGAGTCTGTTTGGGAAGGAGAGTGAGTTGTTTATCACCCCCGTGCTGCTGGCACCCCAGTGGGTGCTGCCTTCCAGCTGTCCCGATCATCACGGGTAAGCGGCAGTACCCGGGCAGCATTTCTGAGGGACTTGAGAGGGAGAGCGCAGGCGGATTCAGGGCAGCAGCCCACAATTGCGTGTGTACCCATGTGACCCACAGTGACGAGCCGCAGTGTGCTGTCTCAGACGGCATCTCCACCTATTCCCCCTTTAAAGTCTTTGGTTATGGCCTTAAGTTAGCCTCGAGAGAGCTGTATTTTTGTTATCCTTGTTCTGAGAGATATGACTGTATCGGAAAACTTCCACAGAAAATAATTAATTTAGAGAGTAGTACTAATTGTTGTTGTTGCTGGATTACTGAGGGTGAGGCAGCGGGGAAGGCTGATGTCCCTCAGAGAGCTTTGCTTCTGTAAGGCCTGGCAGGTGAGTGGCATGTGGACACGAGCTGCCGGAGCTTGCTGCCCCTATGCTTTTCTGGTTCAGTTCCTCAGTTAAGGAGCTCCCTGCCACAAAAGTGGCTGTTTGGGTCAGTTCCAGCTTTTATCACTCCGGCTGGCTTGAGTTTAAAAAAAAAAAAAAATCCAAAACCCAACCCACACAACTGTCTACCCCGGCTTGCCCTCTGTTCCCTCAGCTTGCTGGTGCCACAGGGTGGCTCCTTGTAGCACTTGTATTTCTAACCCTTTTAGCTTTTCAGCTGGAATTGTTAAGGTTGTTCTTTCTGATAGAGTCTACCGCTTCCTGGTACTAACCAAGATCCACGTGCTCTCGGTACTTCAGCGTGCTGCACGTTGCTGAACAATTTCTTCTAAAAAAGGAATATTATTTTCCTTTAGCACATGGCACATCGTCATTGTCTGTGGCCTTTTGGGCACTTCACCCTCCCAGTCTCTTGTCTCAGACTCGTGGTGAGTCTCCATTGCTGNTGGTACTAACCGAGATCCACGTGCTCTCGGTACTTCAGCGTGCTGCACGTTGCTGAACAATTTCTTCTAAAAAAGGAATATTATTTTCCTTTAGCACATGGCACATCGTCATTGTCTGTGGCCTTTTGGGCACTTCACCCTCCCAGTCTCTTGTCTCAGACTCGTGGTGAGTCTCCATTGCTGCCTAATTTTTGAGAAACTTTGAGTAAAACTTTCACTTGTGAAAGAAAAAGAAACCATTTCTTTTTCGCTTCTTCTGCATTTGGCTGAAACAACATTCAGAGATGAATAAAACATGAGTGCATGTCAGGGTCGTGCAATTTTGGAGCCACTTATAACCAATCATGGGACAAAACATGATGCCTTAGCTCGTCCGAGGCCGTGGACTGGCATCCCGAATACCAAGCCTGAAGTACCTGAAGGGCAGTGACTCCCAGCACAAGGTTGGGCTCCTGGTGCAGTTTCACATCTCTCCTTGCACAAACAGAAGTAAAACAAAGACTGTGAGATGAGAAGTTGTTGAGGTTTGGGTACATCTGTACAGAATTTCTTTGGGAGCTACAAGTTCCTTCATCAAAGTGTTTGGCAGAAGCCAGCTGGAGGGTATGGCGCAAGCACGGGTACATTCTGTCAGAACTGACGCACAGTTTGGACCATCGCAGTGCAGAGCAGGTGAGGAAGCGGATGCACTTAACAGAGCTTTTCTCAAGTGGGGGCGGGGGGGTTGCTCCGAGCTCGGCGTACACAGTGCTCAGCATTAGCAGTTCTCAAACAAGCCAAGTACCTGGACTGGGTTGTCGGACATGAGGCACAGACTGCTGGGGGCTTGTGGCCCGAAGGCCTACCTGTGCACGGCTTGTGTGGGGACTCGGCNAGTGGGGGCGGGGGGGTTGCTCCGAGCTCGGCGTACACAGTGCTCAGCATTAGCAGTTCTCAAACAAGCCAAGTACCTGGACTGGGTTGTCGGACATGAGGCACAGACTGCTGGGGGCTTGTGGCCTGAAGGCCTGCCTGTGCACGGCTTGTGTGGGGACTCGGCATCATGAGACATTATCATCTGCCACCCTCGGAAGTGACAATGTCTAGACCTTATGACCACGTTTTGCTATATCTGCCTTTTAAAGCAGCTGGTGGTTCTTCAGAGTCTACTGAATAAATAACCTTCATTTGTATTTTCATGTGGTACTAAACCATTTGCATTTTGCAATACTCATGTTTTAAAACAGATGTAAATGCTGCTCGGTAATCTCTGCACTGTACTTCTCACAGAGTGCGTTAACTTATCTCTGCGTAATTATGCCTGTCATACACAGTGACGTGCTCAGCTTTGTACAAACTATCTCCACCTTGAAAGTTTACCTAGCTAGGTGAAGTGTAGCAATTCATCAGGGTTTTGTTGGTACACATACCCTTGCTCTGCAACTGCTGTTGAAATTCTCAGCCATTAATGCAAATTCTTTCTAATCTGCGAGCCAAATGGCTGCCTGCATCAGATGGATTACTTCGTCCCAACAGCACACAAAGGGTTGGGTGGCTACAAGTGAATTTTCATCCCACAGTCATCTCTTGGATATTTTAATAAGCTGTTGCCAGGAAGGTTAATCATTAAGACTGCCATGTTGCTGTTTCCTCACTCTCCTACGGAGCTGCAAAGTGCTTGTTTGCAACTTGGGGAGTTACGACTTTCTCTTTGGGGACTGGCTGGAGCGCGAGCTCAGGATTCAAAACTTTTTTCCCCCTGTAGCAGCTGCGCAATGATGTATTTCATCCATGCCTGCTGCTACTGTCGAGTATGCGTGTGTGTGAACAGGTGCCACGCCAGGACCGTGTCCCACCTTGGAGCAGTGAAACCCCTGCACCACTTTTCCTAACTCTGTGTTTCCCGTCGTCACTGAGAAGTTGGAGAGCAGCTGTAATTCTCCCCGTTCTGCGAAAGTGTCGTTTGCAGGTTCTGTTTCTTCTAATGTTGGAAAACGTCAGGAGACTCCCGTCACATTTTGATTACCCGAGCCAGCTGACTTCATAGGCCACGGCCTGAGGATGATTTATGGGACCCAGGGAGCTGGTTCTGTACCTTCAGCAAGAGGCGTGCACTAGAGACCAGGGCTTTTTTTTGACTTGAAACAAACGTTTAACTAAGTACCTACACATGCTCCCCTTGTTGCTGGTCCTGTGCTAATATCCTTCTTTTTTAAAGAAATGCTGCATTTCTTTGATTGCCTTACTCTGTCACCATGATATTCTTTAAACACTTTTCATGCTCGGAAGCTTTGCAATCTGATTTCTGCTCAAGAAGAAACTGAAACAAGTTTCTAGGGGGAGCAGTGAGGCTGCTGGCAGTTGGTCTCGGAATGAGTTTCTCTTGCCCCTAAATCTTGGAGAACGTAAATCTTTGAAAGCAAGGGGAGTTCCAGGTGAGTTTACACTACGCCAGAGTGCTTGGCTGCCAGATTAGGGGCGCAGTTAAATGACACCTGCAGAAAAACAGAGTGTTTCTAGGCTGTTTACTCTCTGGTCTGTCAACATAGTGCAAGAGAAAACTGAAACTGATTACATTCAGTAACTGGGGAGGACACCTCTGTGTAGGGTGTTGGGGTTTTTTTTCTCACAAAGTAGAGAAATGCACATTAAAAATAGAACGATCGTAAACTGCGCAGATTTGGTGAAGGTATACTCGGGGCATGTGCTGCTTCAAAGGTTTTTTTTAAACGCTATTTCCATTTGCTATTTTTAACTTTATGGAAGACCACGGTGAAGTACAGGGAATGTATTATACCGCACCGCCACGTGCTATCGGCTTTTCAACACGTTTTTCAGTTGAAAGCATGGGATGGCATCACCTCCCCAGCTGCTGGCCCCACTCTGCATGACTGCGTGGGCCCGGCTGCACGGGAGGTGGTGATGCCTCTCCATCCGCAGACCCTCCGTTCTCCCGAGAAGGTGTTTTCCCCCTAAACCCTAGAGAGATTGAGTAGGCCAGACATGAATGACGCGATGTGGAAGAGTTTCAGACTTACTCCGGAGAAGCCTGAAATATTTTTGTGGCTGTAGCGGCCCTGACGGCCGTGGCACCGATGCCTGGATCGACAGAGCCAACGACCCAAGAAGCGAGAGGAGCTTTTGACATCCACCTTGTCCGGGTCTGGCTCCTGGCTTACTGTGTGTTAAGGGAGCATAGAGGACAAGGCTGTGAGAGAGCCTATGAAGATGCCTTCTCTCCTTCCCGTAGAAGAGGTATGAGGGTGGGTGCAGCAAACAACCCCCCCCAAGGAGTGGCGGGAGGGGGAGGGTGCCCCTGCTCAGCAGCACATGACGCTGTTTTTCCTTCTTCCAACCTGCTACAAGCAACGGTGGTAAAAAGTTACTTTGTCAAATGACTGGCTGAAAATTCCTGTAATGCAGAGCGTCTTAGGCTGGGTTTACATTTTAATCTCTTTCCACTTTTTAAGACGCTTATTTAGTTTCCAGAGCAATGCAGGGAAGACCGTTAAGTGTGCTACCGGGAATTACTTTTTGGTGAGATTTGTCTAGTTACAGAACGAGTGTGTTTCGGTTTGTATGACGAATTTGAACGTGTAACATACAAACACCAGGGCAGCCGGGCTCGGCAGCCTTCCCCTTCCCTGTCCCGGTCCCATCGCGGCGGGGGATGACCGGGACGGGGAGCCGCCGGGACGGGCACCGCTTAATGGCCGCTTCCCCTTGCAAACCCGACCCACTCCGGACAAAGTCCAGCCGAAGGCGCGGACTGAGCGCGCCGGCCCGGCCCGGCGGCAGGGAGCGGCGGGACGGTGCGGGGCGGTGCGGTGCCCGGCCAGGGGCAGGGGCAGGGGCAGGCCGTGGGGGCCGGGCAGCCTCCCGGGACGCCTCTCGGTTTCACTTCGCCGCCGCGTTTGGGAAGTTTGAAGCGCGGGAGTGACG
>VZSC01004061.1:397901-423015 GCA_013398225.1 Steatornis caripensis
GGCAGCGCGTGTGCGTGTGTGTGTGTGTGCGCGCGCGTGTGTGTGTGTGCGGTGGCGGGGGGAGGGGGGCAGGGTTGTTAGTGAGTCTCAGGGAGAAGGCGCTGCAGGCAATGAGCAGCCATCATTACATTGCATTCATTTATCCCGGTGGCGTTACATCGGGGGACGCGCTCCCACGCCGGGAGAGCCCCTCCGGGCGGGCCCCGCGCCGCCGGACCGGCCTCCGCGGGTGGGTGTCGGGGGGTGGGGGGTGCCCAGGGTGCCCGGGGAGGGGGTGGCTGCGGGGCAGGGGCTGGAAATGGAGCCGGTTTGCTCGGCTCGCTCCGGCAGCCCGCTCGCGCCCCGGTTTAAAGTAGTTGTTTTTTAAACAGACAATGGACAAAAGGAAAGTCGCGGTGCCCGGGAGTTCCCTTCGCATCGCCGGGGCCGCTCGCCGCGCCGCGCAACTCTCCCGCACTTACCCACTTTCTGCCTTTGTTTTCGTTTGGGAAGGGGCTGAGCGTGCCTTCCAACTACGGAAAAGGGCGATTTTTTTCCCATTTGCGAGAGGCTTTCCCCCCCCCTCCTCCCCACCCCTCCAACCCCCCCAGCCACTTGGTCTTTCATGGGTTTTTGGCTCGGGGAATATCAGAATAACCTCGATGCGATAAGTTTGTTTCTCTGTCGATGTGCGTCTCTATTTTACTTTCATCAAAGCAGATTGCGAGCTGTGTTTATCCTAGAAGATGGCTTTCGGGAGAACGTGTTTGCCCTTTTCTTTTTTCTCCCCCCCCTTCCCCCCCCCTTTTTTTTCTTTTCTTGTGGTATACGGGACTAGCGGAGATACAAACAAGCAAGTTGAACAAAAAATGTTTCTGTTCATTTCCTCACAGATCATCCATTCTAACGACGGGAAAAAAAAAATCTTAATGACTATGACCTTAGCAGCACGCGTAGCTGATTTATCCCAATTATAAATCCCGTTAGTTTGCGGTAATGTGTGAGTATCAATATATAATTCATATTAAAAAGCATGATCAGTAATTACTGTTGTTTTTTTTTTTTAAAGTTGAAATCCATCGTTTCCCAATGAGAGTGCTGCATCTGTCGCTTGGAGTGTTTTTGTCTCGCTGTTGCACAACAGAGGCTCTCTAGTCTTTAACCTAAAATGGCAGCTTTAATTTGACTGGGGCCCATTCATTGACAATGATAATAAAAAGGCTGAAAGCTAAATGTAGCTGGATGCTTGGGGCACGTTTGCAGAACTCTCTCCTTTCCATTGCTAGGTGCTGTGAAGAGAGGAACTTTGAAGCTCTCTAGTTTCTATGCTGAAACTTTCCAACACGTTTTTTTTTAATTAAAAAAAAAAAAGAAAAAATCAGTTCCTCTGCATAAAACACGTTCTAGATGGCAGGGTTGCTGACAAACTTAACGGTGAGGAGGTAGTTAGAGAGGGCTTCTTCCTAGAGGTCTGCCTTTTTAACGGCAGCGGAAAAATTCTATTAATGCCTGTTAAAATAAGATGCAGAAAATTAACCGTTTGTTTCTGAGGTTTGTAACAGGTGATTAGAACAATTACATTCTTCACATTTTCCTATCTCCAGCTACCAAAAGCGGGAACATTGCTTGTTTCCTCTTGTTCGGTGTTGTAAACGTGCTCAGGGTTTCGCAGAGATCATTTTGATAGGGTGCTGTTTTCCTCTAGGATAAAACCACAACTGCTTGGAAAAAGTAAATTATTTTTTGTGTGAGACGTCATTTGAAGTTTGAAACAGTTTTACAAAAACAAAATTTCCCCTACTGTAGCATTGGAGAACGCCACACATTCACACATCCCCTGTCCTGCTTTTCTGTTAAACTAGACTGCCTGTTTTCCGTCTCTTCTGAGCTTTTTTTTTTTAATAAGAAATACCTAAAGATTGTTATGAAAGCTGTAGAACATGCTCTTAGAGGTGCGTTAAATGCTTGTGATTGCAGTTTAACTGAATTAGTGATTCACTGGTACTAATCGGGTAGTTGTATTTGACCAAATACCTTACTAAATATTGGACAACGTCATGAAATTTCTGTTATTACTTGTAAATCCTCGTTAGGTTATTTGAACAGTGGAAAAAACTTCCTCGGATTTGGAACCCAAAACTATTTTATCGCCTCTTCAGTAATTTAGGAAACTTGGTCATAGGTAAAGATCACACAGTCCTTTTGGAAAAATAACAATTTCTAAGGATGTAGTGGTGTAAAAACATCAGTCAAAATGAGGTGTAGCGGAATACTCTGCTGCAGTCAAAACTGTACAGTGGTGGGAGATTTGAGTTGTAATGATTTTCTTTTGAATTTGGTTAATGCGGGAACCTGAAGAGTTGGCTCAAAGGAGCACTATAAGGGCTTCCCAGTCCACGTTGAGGGGCCAGCTAACCAGAGCGTAGCTTTTTTTCACGCCAGTCGTTTGCCATTTCGCACCGAACAGCTTTCGATGAGCGTCCGTGGTATTTCCCGTTAATGCTCAAAGAATATTAGGGCTTTGTAAGACGTAAAGCGAGTCATTTGCGAGGAAAGGCAAAGGAAGCGGATGGCAAAGCTGGAAAAAGTGTACGGGAGAAGGCGACCTTCTGCTGGGTGCGGGCTTGGCACGGGCAGCCTCTCGGTGTCGGTGGGCCCGTCCCACCCTGGTGCGGATGGGGGCTGCGCACGGTCTGTGCCCCGTGCCCTTCTGCAGATGGCGGCTGTGCCAGTGGGACGCAGCCTGGGCCGGTCACTGGAGGAGAATCTGCAGCGTAAGAACACCACATGGCTTTAAAACCTTAACAAACAACCAAAACCGACCCAGGCGTGGTTTTCTGTAAAGGTGGAAGGCCTGAGTAATAGGAACTTCATAGGTTTTCAAAGAGCTGCTGAAATCTTGCAGTGAGAGTCTGTGGTTTGCCATATCCATGGCATCCTATAGCGGCTGGCTGTTTAGTTTTTTGTTTTGTTTTTAGTGTATGGCGTGATACATAAGGGTTGTTAAGGTGGGAGGCAGAGGAAAAAAGTAGCCAGAAAGAAAGAGGGTGGAGATAAACACACGCGTCACCCTGAATACTGTGCCTTAACTATGTCCCTTACTTCCCATTCGTCTTATTTTTTCATTAATTTTCAGAGGGAAAGCTTTTAGAATCTGCTGGTTGGTACTTGCTCTCGTGAACCTAGTGTTGTTCAGGTAGATTTATGTGGCTAGCAAGGGTACAGGTGACTGTGTGACAAGTGGTGTGCATCTGAACGTGCTCCTTCCCCCAGTTCCCTTACACCCGGACTTCCAGACCCGTTCGTATTGGTCTGCTATGAACAGATCACTAACTGCTCGGATTTATGAGCTGGTTAACTGATGCTCATAAGTAACACGGGTGATGCTTTTATGTTCGCTGTATACATGAGAAAACTGCAAATTTTAGTAAATAATTAAACTGTCTTTTTTACAAATGGGTCTTTAGGATGCAGGTGAAGCTTTTGATTTCACTTTTCCGACAGAAAAGTTACTGTACTAATTTACGGCATCTATTCAGCTTCGTCATTAGGACAGACATTAACTTCATCGTTTCTCAACGTTGATATTTCTGTGAACAGCTTGTTTGCACAAACACAAACGGCTGGATTTAATGGAAGAAAGTCTCAAATATTGACTATGTTTTGGCAGCGATGAAAAGNCTATTCAGCTTCATCATTAGGACAGACATTAACTTCATCGTTTCTCAACGTTGATATTTCTGTGAACAGCTTGTTTGCACAAACACAAACGGCTGGATTTAATGGAAGAAAGTCTCAAATATTGACTATGTTTTGGCAGCGATGAAAAGGCAAAGGCAAGCTCCGATTAGTATTTTTAGATCTCTTTCAGCGGAAGGAGTGAGGTACAATAATACAGAAACATCCCGTGTTTTAAACAGGATTCTGACAAGATAACTGAAACCTGATGGAAGAGTTTTCCTCTTGATTTCTTTCCTCCTGCAGAATCCAGCTGCTCTTTTAGTGGTTCGTATCTTACCTGAGATCAGCGGTCACGGAAATACCACGTCGTAGCTGCACACTAGAATTTTACTTGGAAAACGAGGTTGGAGGGCATGGTACAAAAAATAAAAAGGAGGCTGTGACCTAAAGGACACATTCCAAGCGCCTGAATATGACAACAAAGCTCTTAAGGATATTCTTAAGTATACAAAAGCTGATTAGCTCTTAGCTTCCAACATTGTGACTTTTCAAAGATGTAAACACGCACCTAGGAGAAGCCAAGTCAAAACCAAGGATCTTCGTGCTGTTGGGTTCTCTTGTTTCACGAATGCCGCTCAGCAGTGGTTTCTAAACATCCTGATTATTTTGCTGCCGTTACGCTAAATGCATTCTCCTTTAAAAAAATGAAAGAAAAAGAGAGATTCTACTTAACCATTTTCATTTAAGAGTTGTAATTCAGTAGAAGAGTGTTAATTATCAAATAAGCTGCTGTGTCGGTAGAGCATCGTAACACATGACTTTGAAAGCTTATTGGCCAGTAGGAGCTAAACAGAAGCCCTTGCTGGTGCAATGTAGGGCTGACTTTGCTTTGTAGTGACCTATATAGCTATTTTGGGTGTGGTTTTGCTTGGCTTTCATGGGAGCTGCGTCCAACCTTCCTGTGACATAGGCAATTGCTGTGGCGAGAGGGCCTTGAGGGGAATGGTGGGGAATAAATAACTTCGAGAATCAATTGTCTGGAAAAAGTCATTGCAGCCAGAATGTCTACCTTCCTCTAATGGTTCAGAGAGGAAAACTTAAATTTCATGCATACGGTCCCGATCCTAGAGGTTATTCTGTTCAGGCTTCATTTGAATATGGGCTGGTAATCATAGTGAGCAGCGCAGCAGCTTACCTGCCTGGCAGTAGCCAGTGTGTAGAGAACCTGATGCTGAATAGTTTTGGAAGCACTTTCATTTTAATCTTATTGAGCTTTCTGTTTACTGCTAGAATTTCAACAGGTAGCTGGCTTTAAAGTTTCTTAGTGATCTTTTTTTTTTTTTAAAGAAATTGGTCTACCTCCAGTTTATTTTTATTTCTGTCTACAAAGTAAGCATCGCTTCTTAAAGCATTTTATGGAGGTGTACATCAGATGCACAAAGTGTCATTCCTTTTATGCAGCAAAACTAGTCCTGCTCTGAAATCTAAACCTTTCATTTCTTTCTGTTTCTCTTTCCTGCCCCCTCTCCCCTCCACAGCTTTCCCATAGACTTTTCTTCCTCTTCAGATTGTGCCTTTCCTATTGAGAATCTTCTTTACAATTTATATTGCTTTTTGTTTTCTTAGCAAAGTTGCATTTTCTTGCCAGTCTCAGATAATTAGGATATGTCACAAAATAAATATGCATTTCAGCTCCTAATAGCTCTGCTTTCTACCCAAAGCATGGGCGGTGCTTTTGTTGGTGTGGGAAGAGCTGGCTGGCTGCACCAAACCTGATCGACTCTCACGTTAGAGCTTGGGCACTGCCCGGCGGAGGGGTGGTCAGTCCCGGCAGGCCGATTGGGTGCTGCAGCCTGCCGGCGACTTTCTGAAGGTTCTTCATGGCCCTTTGAACAGGCACCTCATCTTGTCATTTCAAGTTTTGTTTTTGTGAAAACCACACCCCTCTGTCATTTCATACTTAAGAAATACAGCTGTAATAGTTTCTATTGCTCTACGCATGGAGTGGTGTGAGTGGGGAGAGTCTAGTCCCATCACACTTTGTGTGGAATGGGGATAGACGTAGTGGGCTATCCCTTGCCAAACAGAGAAATTTGGGGTGTGGGGAGGAGCTCCCTTGGGGGATTGTGACGTTTTTGAAAGGAGTAGGGAAGGTTTGGAGACCAAGGGCTAGGTGACCATTGGTAAAGCAGATCAGAACCTGGAGCAAGTCCACGCAAGACTTTAATAAAGGTACTTTTGTCCTGGATCTTAAAATAGGAAGCCTGTGGATTTATTTACAGGATTTGTCGAATGGGTCGTCTTTAGGTGCGAAGGAATACCGGTCGTTCTTTGAGAGAGAATTCAGGAGGGAACTGACTAAAACGGAACTGAAAGGTGGAGTTTTAGAAGTTGAGAGATCAGTGATAGGACAAAATGAGGAGAAAAAGTCTTCGTCATAGAAAGCATTGGGGTAGTGCTGTTCTGGCTTTACGTGAGAAAAATGGAGAATTTCAGTTAAAGTCTTCAGTATTAACACCTTGGGTGAGCTAGTAAGTGGGAAGGCCGAGTTGATGATAACTTATTGTATGAAAATGCTCCTTGCTTCAGAGAGGATTCATTGATGCAGCTGTTGAGATTGAAATCCAAAGCTGAGCTGTTACTTGGTAAAATATCTTAGAGGGAAGTGCATGTTGGTATGGATTGTAGAGAATAGCAGTTTGTTATTCCTTCAAGTCGAAAATAAGACAGCCAGAAAGGAGATACGACTGACTTTCAGTGCTCGATAGAAGGAGGATTAAAGAAAGGAAGGTAATGATGAGGCTGACAGATGTTCAAAAATCACTCTGATAAGGCTGAGATAAAATTGCACATAGGTGAGAGACTGGTAAATTTCAAGGATGCATCTTAATTAGTTGTTCTAGGGTGTAACAAATGTTTTCAAAATCTTACTTATTCCTGGGTGGGAGAGCATATCTGAAGTCCAGAAATCTGGCATCCCAGGTAACTTGCTGCTTGTAGTTGTATATTTGAATGTGTGTTGTTTGTTCATGTGGGATCAGAAATACTGAAACAACTGTAACTGCGGTTATTAGCTTGAAAGAAGATCTAAGAATGTGATTTTTTAACACTTTTTTTTGAGTCTCAACTGTCTAGCATTTATCTAGGCAAGTCCTGTGGCTTGTTGATAAAGTGGTCTGGTTTGTGCTGCTATTGGACCGGAGCAGCTGCTTGTTGGATTTGGTGGTTTATTGCAAGGCAAGAAGTAGGCAGGTCGTCTTCTCTGGTTGTTGGTTTGAGAGGTACTTGGACTATGTCGCTAGTTCCTGGGAAGATCTTGCAGACTTCTTAGGGTGGTGTGGGTAGTGTCAGGATGGCTTAAATGAAGGCCCTGGGTCACTGTAGCCATTGCTTATGTGAGTTCAGAGATTCCTTTAAACTCTGATGAGGGGGCTCTCGCTAGAAGTGTAATTCTTGCCTCAAGTTGTTTTAACCGTGAAGAATTAAACTGAGAGTTTCTCGTGAGCAATTTAATATCTCTCTTGATTTAGGAAGGAATCATTCAGAAAGTGAGTTAAACAGGGGTTTCTTGACTGCCTCAGGAGGTAAGTCCGGGAGAGGCTTGCTAAGTAATTCACTTTATCAGTACCGTTTTGAGGTGTCTGCTGTGCTTTGCATTCATTCGGCTCTGTGAATGGGGTACAGCCTTACTCATCCTTGTTCAAATGTCGTTCTTTCATTGGTGGGGAAGTGAATACACAAGCTTCAGCTTCACTTTCCACCTCTTTCTTTCCTGATCTCTGCAAAGGTACATCGGGGGTTTTGGGGTTTTTTTTTTGTGCAGAAGTAAGTGAAGGCAGTTAATGTGCTTCTTTTAATTCCATCGTAACCTTAACAGAGGTTACTGAAAAAATTACATCAGTTCCAGCTGCATTTCTCCTTTACTACAGTTCTGCAGTAGTCCCCAGCCCGTGCTGCCTTCCTCACAGAAGTGACTCTCAGTGAATGCACTTTTGTATTTTAAACAGGATTTGAACTTTATGGCAGCCGTGCAGAAGAAGGAGTTGTTCTGTAGAAATGGCATGGCTGTTGGAAGAATCAGCTTGTTAAAGGCAGTGCTAGAACAGGACTGTTGTAGTAGCTAGTCTTAGAAGTTGAGCGTCTTAGATGTTGCACTGAAACTAAAAAGAAAAGTGGCAGGGGGAGTGTTTTTGCGTGGCTTTTCACTTATCATGGTTAGATTTGGAGAAATGCTATGGTGAAGGTGACTGTGTTCTTGAATGGCTAGTTATCAAGGGAATAGGCTAACGCGCCCCCCCCCCTCCGACAGAAAAGTTACTGTACTAATTTACGGCATCTATTCAGCTTCATCATTAGGACAGACATTAACTTCATCGTTTCTCAACGTTGATATTTCTGTGAACAGCTTGTTTGCACAAACACAAACGGCTGGATTTAATGGAAGAAAGTCTCAAATATTGACTATGTTTTGGNTTAGTTTGGGAGAGTTTAAAAAAGAAAACCCTTGGCTACAAAAAGGATGGCAGGTGCAAGAAATTGCTTCCATTGCCCTTCTCAGAAGAAGGTTCCCTAACACAGTTATTTAAAAGATTAATCTCCTTGATCTGTTTCTCTCCTTCCACCACCAGTTCCCTTTCCCTGCCTCAAAAGAAAGGAAACCAGAATGCCTGCCTTCCTGCCTGCCTCTCTAAATGAAGGATGGCCAACCTTTGGCTTGTCAGTGGTTCATGTGCAGTTCCCCTGCTGGGATCGCCGCATGACTAGCAGCACAACTGGACTGTGCAGTATGGGGGTGGTTGGGCAACGCAAATTTTTCCTGTGGGAGGAACTGGACTAGTAGGGGCTCTTGGAGGCAGATATGACGGAGCCAGCTGGGATGCAGGCTGCATGCCCGATCTTATCCCCCAGTGGGGCTTCTGGGATCTGCTGCTGTGTTCCTTTGTGGCTCTATCTGTATGGCACTTTGAGATTCGTGGTGTGCTCTGTGGCTGCCCAACATTAAGAATTTTGGTAGGCAGCTGGTAGAGTCATGAAGGCTGAAAAACCCTTGTCCAATTTGCTAAGGTGTAATGATGGTGGTGTTTGGGGGCAGGGTGTTTTTTCTCTTCAGTGCATACTGAATAGAATTGTTTCTGTTCTCAGGTGCCTGTCCAGGTAGGCAGTGAACTCGGAATAGCAAGATAAGGACTCCAGCAGCTGAGCTGTCCCATGTGCGGCTGTCATCAAGTCAGTTTGGCTGTGGGAGTGATATATTTGATATGTGTTCACTTCTTGTTTTTCGAATGAAATGGCACATCCACAGTAGGCAGTCCGTCACCAAAGGAGGTAGATCGATCTATGGAGAGAAATCACCGGGCAGAAAACCTAGGCCTAGGCATCCAGAGCACATTGTCACTCGCCTGTGGTATAGCACCTTGCAGCGCATTGGCTCGACTGCCTCCCTCCAGGTTTTTTCTCTTGGAGTTCGTGAAAATGGGCACACCAGCCTCCCTGTGTTTGGTTTACTTGGATACTGGTGGCAATGTCGGGAGAAAAGGCAAAGTTCTTGCTATTTCTCCTTACTGGAAATACTTGTAGCTTTTCTCCATCAGAACACTTGCTGGGATTGGCCATCACTTTCCCAGGGCTTGTTTTTTAAAGTAGGATGAAATCTGCGAAGCTCTTTTTACCCCTCTCTTGTAATCAAGTTATCCTTATCTTGCTATTATATTTCTAAGAACTTTTTTTTTTTCCTCTGCTGCAGCATTATACTTTAATTATTACAGTTTTTGTGCAGTAATTCTTTTGTAGCTTCGAAGATAGCTGAAAGCTATTGAATGTCTTCTTGTGGTTTGTCTAATCATCTATAAGTCAGGGTATGGTTTAAGAAATTCAGTGAGTTAATTTAACCGGACATTGTTCTGAAAGGAGAAGTTTCCTCTCCGCCTTTGTCCCTCTGCACCCTTCCTCCCAACCACATGGCTCTGCTACTTTGTTATAGCAGCAGGGCTTGTCAGGTCCTTCTGTGAACCACTTTAGTTCACTAAAATGGCAGAAAAATAACTCGCTAAAATGGAGAGCATTTTGCTGTTGTAATGAATCAAACTGGCTCATAAAAGGATCTGATGAACACCAGAGCTGGTACTAAGGATGAGGGGGGTCGGTGGTTTGGAGAGCAGCAAGCCCTTTTCATCTTTTCATTTTGGTGGCAGTGAGCAAGTGGATTGGATCAGTTGCCTGGGAACCTTCATGGGAGAAACAGAAATAGAGTAATCATCTGTGAAGCAAAGGACACCAAAAGAAAAATGGGCTGGCCTGAGTTCAAATTGATATTAAAATTTGTTTATTCTAGTGATGGTCTGGATTGCATGCTATAAACAGTTTGTTAGAACTAATAATCTGCTGCCCAGAAATCAGTTTTCCTCTTGAGGTAGGAGAACAAAGGCCTTAAAGATTTACTGATGTATAAATGGTTTGTCTGAGATTTCAAATGTATTTAATCTTTAAAACCATTCACAAGAAAGTACATTGCTTTGGGGGGGGTGTGTGATTTTTTTTTTTTTAATAAGCTTGAAGTTCTCCATTAGGTTCATCAACCTTCTGAGTCAATTTGTATGTCTGAGATTTTATCAAATTGGTGTTTAATACGGTAGATTCAGTTATTGAGAGTTTTATCCCAAGTATCTGCATTATTCCTGTTAGTTTGAGATGGTGTGAGAGCTCTTGGTCATAGGTGGCTAAGACTGTTACTCCGTCTCATGGTCTAAAGCTTTCTCATAGCGAAATGAACGTGCTCTTTATTNGGTTCATCAACTTTCTGAGTCAATTTGTATGTCTGAGATTTTATCAAATTGGTGTTTAATACGGTAGATTCAGTTATTGAGAGTTTTATCCCAAGTATCTGCATTATTCCTGTTAGTTTGAGATGGTGTGAGAGCTCTTGGTCATAGGTGGCTAAGACTGTTACTCCGTCTCATGGTCTAAAGCTTTCTCATAGCGAAATGAACGTGCTCTTTATTTGTTTAAAATTGGTGATAACATAACATGCTGCTTAGTTACTCTTGTAATACTATATATACTGTTGCTGTTCTCCAGAGAGAGAAACGGGCGGTTTACACTGTGTAGCTCAGCAGAGGAATGAAGACCTTACAAAGAAATCAGGGATTCTGTCCGTAGCTCCTGCTCAGGCTGCCTGCCAGCTTGAGGTGACTCTTTGAGCGTAACAGGAACGTGGCACGAGAAACTGCTTGCTTTCTGAAGAGCCCTGGTTATTTTATAAAGTTATTTGTATAAACTGCCTGCAGTATGACGGAAGGGGGCTTCTTAGCAGGTGGAAGCGTGGAATCTCCTGCTTTCCTTCCTGTTTTTCCTCAAGATTTGGGCGATTGTGTGTGCCTTAATGGAAGGTAAACACGTGCCATAGTTACAAAAAGAACCCCAATGTGGTGCACCATCTAGATTCATCTCCACAGGTTTTACATCTGAAAAATTCCCTTTCAGGAGCTACAGGGGATGGCGGGAGGAGCAGGAAAGGGGACTTAGAAATTCTAGCTCAAGGATATTGCAAGCTGCTCTTGGTGAAAACTGTGAGGAGTGGTGGCCCTGACTAACGTTGTGTGTGTTCAGAGTGAATATTGTAGTTGCTGAAAGCAGCTTGTTTACATTAGGAATTGTATGTGCTAGCTCTAATGGGCTTTAGGAAGCCCATAGCACAGCTGTAAAACATCTGTCTCTGGGACCAGATCTTGTCTGTCTGATGAATTTTTGTCCTGAATTTCATGTTCAGATTTAAAAAGCAAATAAAACTTTTTTTTAAATAGAAAAGTTCTTAGCCTTCCTGCTTGAAGACTGATTTATACTTGAAAGGCTATCTGCTAACTGAAAGGCTATCATGCTGTCGTCTTGAACACAGAACTTAAAATAGTGACTCAGTATTAACTTAACTCTACTTCCTCTTTAATCCGATCATCTTGCTTTGCTATATGACCTTATAACACCTTAATTTAAAGGCTGCTTATTCCAGTGGATTAAATTTGGAGGTGTCTGGAGTGGTGGGCATTGCTACAGGAGGGGCTTGAGAGGAACTGAGAAACAGTGTTTTCTCAAAAAAAGAAAAAAAAAAAAAGGAGCGGGGTGGGGAACAGGAGCAGCGGGCGTATTTTCCCACTTGCTGTTGCTGATGTATGGCCTGTGCAATCGCGCAAGGCCTACTGAAAGGTCAGGAGGAGTTTGAGCATGTAGTTCTGCTATACCGTAAGAAAAAGTACATTCATTTCCGGTGAGTGAATTTGATGCTCTTTGCCTCAGTTACGCATGGAAGCGATAGAAGGCAAAGTAGGTGTTGAGTGCATGCCCCTCTGAGTGTTGGGATGGTTTTTCTTCTTTTCAAGGCTAGTGGCTTGAGCAGATGGTTGGAAGCCAGGAACCTGAATGCTACTCCAAACTGGTGTACCAGGTTCATAATGATGTATTTTGAGATCTGCCATATTGGGGTTTGTTATAGTTGCTGTTTACATAGCAGCTCTTGTCAGATGATCTTGGTTCTTTACCAAGTGTTAATTTTGCCTTGCTACTGCTGTCGTGAAGTAGATAAATACTATCCTTAAAAGCAGAGTTGATCTGATACTTAGCACTTTAAAAAAATCTGTGTTAAGTGTTTAGAGTCTGTACCTGAATACCCTGCTATTTTTCAGAGTTTACATCATCTTCCTTTAAATATTTTTCTTGGGAGTAAATTCTAAACAATTACATTTTGTGTATTGAGTTTAGGGACTATAAGCTACCTCCTTGTCCTGCAGAGTTTCCTGAATAACCTCTGCCAAATAGCCTGTGATTATTATGTGCTGATCTTAGGTTCAGGAACAGAAGGAGTTTAGATAGTATACTTTCTATTCTGTGCTGTGTTATTAGCCGTTTTGACCCACGTCTTCTGTGACGTTTTTCTTCTATCTCAAGTCAGGTATTTAACTTGACTAAACTAAACTACAACAGAAGGATCTCTTTGAAGAACTGCGTGGTTCCAAGCAGGGGTATGTAATTTGTTGGGTGTGATCTGGGGGTTATGGCAAGTTTTACTGTACCTGTGAAAACTTTGATCATTACGAGTCCTTGAAACTAAACCATTGGGTTGTGCTGCCTTGTGTCTGATGGAGGTTTAGCAGAAGGTCTGTTCTGCACTGGGCATATGCTGCTGGCTTCAGGCTTGGGCTGTGCTCAGCGTGGAGTGGAGCAGCGCCTTTCTTGTGTTGGAGGAAGCAGCAGTAGGCTGGAAGATGCAAAGAGGCAGAGTTCTTCCACTGCTTATGACAGCTGTCTCTTTTGTATTTGTCAAGGGAAAAAATTGTATCCTGTATTTAGAAGAGCATGGTCCCCACCTTATAGGTAACAGGGTTTGTTTTCAGCAGCTGAGATGTTGCACAATGACTTGTGGGTTGGAGCTGAGGATTGAATTGAGTCTTCCAGTAATTCCTTTAGGTGCTTAACCTAAATATGTTGTAGTTATTTTAAGTACCTTTTTATAACAGTAGTAAAACTTCAGGCCAGTGCTTTCAGTTGATACTACCTCTTACAACTGCTGTTTAAATCAGAAGAAGTATGAATATTTTAATTTTTTCACCACTTAAGTCTTGTTTTTAATTTTCTCCTTCAAATGTGAAAAAATGTTTTAAATACAAGTTCAGTATGCCTAAAATTTCAGTGTATAATGCAACTTTGTTTTGAGTTATTCGCAAACCGAAGAACGACTGGAGTTACTGGGTACCACCCAGAGAAGTACTGCTTGTGCTGCAGTATGTAGTCTTCTCAGCATTTCTGTTACTACCCTTATCCACCTCCTTCTTCCCCTCCATACCCCCCTCATTAAGGGGTTAAAACCAGCCATAAAGTCTTTGATTTTTTTTTTTTGTTGCTGTTGGAATAGGGTAATCTTTTATACAGGAATGGTAGAATTTCAGCAGGGACTGATACTCATTGTTTTGGGTGTCCTTGTCTCATTCATGCTGTGGTCCTCTCAAACATTGTAATTTCACTTGCGTTCTTGGAGTACTGATAACATGGACTGAAATACAGTTTCTTCATGAAAGGAAGGTGAAATGATTTACTGGAAATTGTGTATTATCGAGGTAGCATATTGGTCAAGAGCGGTTAAAACCATATTATGAATACGATCTTGCTTTTTTAGTACCAGAGAATAGTTCTGCCAGTTGAGACCAAAGGTCTGTCTCATCCAAAATCCTGTTTCACGGTGACTGTGGTAGAGGCTGTCCAGAAACAGAGTAAGGCCCTTTGGCCTCCACAATTTTGCAGCTCAGAATTACGTCTGAAAAAGTGGTAAGTAACACTTAGGGAATTTTTCTTGCATGAATTAATCTAGTCTTTTCTTGATCTGTGTAAACTCTTGGCTTCCATTGGGACGGTGGCAATGAGTTCTGCAGCTTAAGTACACATTGTATGAAGAACTGCTTCCTTTTATTTGTTTTATTTTGAACCTACCACCTGCTAGTTTTGTTTGATGTTCTCTAGTTTCCTTGTTAAAAGAAAAAGGGAACAATGCTTTACTACTTACCTGCTCCATGCTGCTCCTGATTTCGTAGGCTCTCTTTATTGTCTCCCTGGTTGTCCCTTATGGGACAACCAGGCTGGAGATTCTGAAGGATATTCAAATGCCTGTCACCCCACTTTGGTCCTTCAGTAATTTTACTCTTGAAATCGAGGTGGGCAGAGCAAACACTGGCACTGCAGCAACATCCGCGTGCCTCAGACACATTGTGCATCTCATCTCTCTCACAATTCTGTTTGGTTTTTTCCTTCTTTTTTTTTCTTAAATATGCTTAACTTTCCATTTACTCTTCTTACCAACCTTATCCTCCTAGATCTATTTATTCTAGCTCCCAAATCTCTTTCTTGAGAATAGGTTCAGAACTCAGTAAAATGTATATGACACAGTCGAATTTTATTTTTTCAGGTGCACTGTGTTCTGTTTATGCTGAATCTCATCTGCATTTTATTACACCTTTGCTGGGTACAATGAAGGTCTGCTGCTTCCTGCGTAGTTGATTTTCATTTTTATCAAAATGAACTTGCTAATATTATCAGCAAACTCACTTCAAGGCTCACCACCTGTTTCTAGATCTTTTATGTGCATGCTAAACAACACAGGTCAGGTGATGTTTCATAACATTTTTTTCCAGTTTGGAACTTGTTATTTACCCGTGTGAGGACCTTCCCTCTTTTGCTGTTGTAGCTTAGTTTCTTTAGGAATCTCTTGTGGAGGACCGTTGTTTGGCAGCTAGTGTGTGTTTTGGTCATCCAAGTTAGCTCAGAGTTTGACTGCTTATCACTTACTCACACGCAAGAATTATATGAAGCAAGGCAGGACCTTTCTGTGGAAAAGCATCAATGTCACTTCTGTAGTCTGTGTTTATGTGCCCACAAACATTGTTTCTTTATCTGCTACTTATTTGCCCTGCTGAGACATTGGACGTGCTGGTCTGTAGTTCTTCACAGCCTAAAGGTGTGACCACCTTTTGAAACTGATGCACCATTGACATGAAAGCAGCATTTGACACCAAGATACTATGTTGTCTAGTGGCTAGATAGGCTATTTTATCCTTCAGCTTTTCAGAACTTGGGAGTTAATACCGTCTTGCTTTGGTAACTTGCTACTTTTTGCTGTGGTTTGACCAAAACTACCTCTTGAGGCTTTATGTGACGATAAAGATGAAAGCCTCCCTTAGCTTCTCCAATGACAGCAGATGCAAAAAGTTAATTTTTTGTTTATTTTCTTAGAGTATTTCTTTCATATCTTGGTTATATGTTAGCCCAGTGGATTCTCTAGCAGGCTTTGTGTACTTGGTGTTTGTGAAAGGACCTTTTATTACTTTGCCCGTTTATGAACATACCTTTTGTTTGCAATTTTACTTGCTAGTTCTTTTTTTCTGGTTTTATTTTTTCTCCTTCTTGATGAAAAATGTTCTTACTGATAGCTTCCCCAGCTTGTGGTTTAACTGTGATGATTTTTTTTTTTCCTCGAGTCTCTTCATTTTCACTGTAGGATTTTTTTTGTCCATTGTCTGTAAATGTTTTGTCTGACTGTCTCATTTTGTTTCTTTTACCATGCGTCCTCATTTTCATGCATTTTTTCTCTGGAACTAAGCACTTCAATAATGCGTTGTTGTTGCTGTTGCTTTTTTAGGAATACTAAGCTTAAATATATTTAATGGATTTCATTAGCAGTAGCTGTGAGTCATGGTATAGTCAAGTCAGACATGACATGGACAAATCTGAATGTAATATAATTTGTTGGATGTTGAAATAGTCCATAATCTAGTTAAAATGCAGCAGCGTTGCCCCGTATGCTTCACTGTAACTTCAGAGAAGTTGTTTGATAAATATGGTTTATGTGCCTTTATAGCATGCTTCATTCTTGCCAGCAAACCAGTCACCTTACCAAGTTGTACAAATGGCACGGAAACTTATTCTGAATGCCACTGATTTCTTTAAGAGTGAGACTAAGTATGTGAGTGTGTCCTTCAGTTACAATTCCTTGTCAATTGTAAATCGATGCATTTGTTCAAATATACAGTATAAAACAGTATTACAGTCAAGCTGTAGTTATAATGGGAACCATAACTTTGACTTTTCTTTTTCTTGGCTTCCTTTGTGAAAAAAGGTCCTGTAGTATATTATTTAATTGTTTAGTACTGAGGTCTCTCTGTTTTTTCATAGTATGTGATATACTACAGTACCACTCTGTATAAAAACCTTTGGTGCTTGAAGCAGTGGTGGAACAGTAAGAGTTTATTCATGTCTTCATGTACAGATAATGTGGGTATCGTATTTAGAAAACCGTTTGTACAAATAATAACCACTTCGTACTGGTTTTTTTTGATAATTATGTTGCTTTGCTTAGCTGAGAAGTACTTGGAAGGTAGTAAGTCTGTAAATCTAAAGTCAGAGGCATTGACAGTTACTTATGTGTTTCACTTGATAATTTCTGTTAGAGAAGAGGCTGTCCTGAAAGGCGAGAAAACCCCAAAGTAACAACTGAATTTTGGGGAGTTTTACGCTTCAGTAACGGAAAAAATCTTTGCTGTATAAACATCGTGAAACATTGAGACCCCATAGTCATGAAAGTAGGTGAACTGATTTTACAAAGAAGGGGCGGTTGCAGTTTCAACATGGATGCTCTGAAAGGTGGCAAGTACGAGTTCAGAACACTTAGAAATAAACAGAATTTTAAAAGAGGTCTTACAAACTTCTTTTGTTTTTTACTTGCAAAGGGTGCAGGTGTCCCGAAAGGCTTGTGCCCATTCCAATTGTTGAGGAGTCACGGTTGTGCTTTGATAAGTTAATTTTTAAACTTTCTCATGAAACCTACTTCAGCTTCAGATAGCATGCCCTATGTACAAGATAAGCTCATCAGGTTTTTTTTTTCTTCTTAAGTGAAATTGCAATTAATGTGCTTACAGGTAAATTTGTTGAGGGTAACAGGGAAGGAAACTATATGGAAGTATAGGTTTTTGCTTTAAGAAATAACATAAAGTAATTTTAGGAGGGGGTCTTTTCTTAGTTAAAATATTACTAGCAAAGCACGTAGCAGAAAGTGGAGGGGTGGTTTTCTGTCTGCAAAGTAAAGGTTGGTAGCAAAATTTGAAGTAACAAGGATTGAAAATAATCCAGCCTAGACACGATCAGAAGTGATGTGTTGTGAGAGGGTAAATTCTCTTAGGTGGTGTTTAATGAGGAATGCTCTTGCCATTTTTTCTCTCTCTTCGTGAGCTAACACATTTTGACCAACTTCTCCCAAGTACCTTTCGTGAAGAACAGAGGGGCAATCTGGAATTTGTTTGTTTAAAAGCCAAGTAGTTGTCGTGCATTAGTACAACATATCTCTGCTATTGGAAGATTGCAAGCTATGAGTCATTTAGCGCCCAATTTTAATGGAATAGGGGCTTTTATAGGCTGATTTATTAGAATACATTGCTTATAGGCCTGTTAAAAAGTGTCACTGGCAAATTTGATATGAAAAAATGGCATAAAGGCAGTTCGAGATTTCGTCACGGTCTGTGAATAGCTGATAAACAAAACGAGGTGCTGTAATGCTGTCAGTTCCTCCCTTAACCTCCTTCTCCTCCCCCCACCCTGCCCCCCCATGGGATTTTGAAAGTGGCATTGGGAGGGCTAAGTAGGTCTTAATCTAGTAGCATGAACAAAGCTATGGACTATAGGTATCCGCTCCTGTTTCTGTGATCCTTGTCAAAGGCATATATCACTTTGTTCCCCCCATCCCCCAGCAATACGGCGATATCTTCTGGGGCTGGCAACGGGCTTTTAAAAGGCTGTGCTCCATCAAGTACATTCTTAACAAAGACCTCTGAGTAGCTGGGTACTGGACCACAAATGACCATTACTCAGTAAATTGTAACTTTGAATTGCTGAAAACCAAGACAACTGTATATTAGGTTTCTTTATTTTAAACTGTGTTAGAAGCTCAGGATTTTAAGTCTGAAATACACAAAAGGTATTAAACTAAAAGACAGGACAGCCTTTCTGCAGGTCACAAGAATTTCAGGTAAGCTTGGTGTCGATGATTTGATGATCTTGTTAGTATTACCTTATTTTTAACTGAAAAGACATGTGTTGATGAGTGGTATGAAATTAAATCATGTGCTTTGGGTCCCATGTCTCTGTTTTGGAGAATTTATGGAGCACTTATGCATTAGCAGAATAGAGTCCCAATGTAGGGTTTGTTGTAAGCTAAAATCAAAACTGATTCTGACAGCAAGCTGTCAGTTTTCCTTGCCTTTTCAAAGACTTGGATACATATTTATTCCTTCGACTCTACCCTGAAGTTTAACAGGGTGGTAGGGCTCATCCCGAGTTAACTACAACAGCAAGCTCTTGGAAATTTTATGTGGAAAGTACTTAAAAATGTTTGTAAAGATGGACTGTCCTACTGTGGTTCTGATGCCTCCTTTTCCCCCTGTATGATTATTGATATGAATCAGACAGTCGTACGTGATTGGAGCATGAATTGATTTAATTTGCCCATCACTCAGCCTCATTTTCTTATTAATGAGATAGATAGGTGGAAGGAAAGAAATTATTTGTTCCTCTTCAAGCACAGTGTTTGTGTGGTTAAGAATGATGCTTTTTTCTTTCCTCTCTTCTTCCCCTCTTTCCCTTCTATGTCTACAAAAGAAATAGTCAAACTGCCAGTTACGTGTTTTCAGCCGGAGGAGTGGAAGAATAATCTAGCCATTTAACGTATCAGGTTTAAAGGAAGATGCTTATCTGAATATTCAGGTAGATACTACTGTAATACAGAGAAGATGTAGATTTGGAGTAACTTCTGAAAAGCATGCAACTGCAAGGAAAACCACCCAGCAAACCAGTATGGCCAATTCTTGCTTTTCTGAGTGGGCAAGCAAGTTGGGGCCTTTAGGTGAAGGGTCTGAATAATTTCAGAATGTGGGGATGCACTTGAAGACTGTAGTCTTAGTCACTTGGCTTGCTAGGAAAAATACAACTTCTGTGTTTAGAGAGATGCGTATTTAGAATCATAAGACTGTTGACACCGATGTTACAAACACTTTGCATTTTTATGGACTGAAGTCCCATCCATCATCTCTGGCCTTTCCCAAGATCAAGAGTTCTTAATTCTGTTAGCATATTCTGTCTTGTGATAAGCCTGATTGTTTCTAGCTATTCTTCTGGTCATGGACCATCATTTACCCCATGTGATGACAAAGCTGTTGTGCGTTAACTAATTGTCACGGGTCATGGCTCAAACCAGGACACTAATGGAATCCATAATACATTTAAATACTTGCATAACTGGCATTTTCTGTTTTAACAACTCCAACGTTTATATTGGGTTTCCTTATGCCTTGTAATTTCTCTTTAAAATCTTTGTGAAATTAGTAACTTGGATCTTCTGTATAATTAACGGCATCCATAAAAGTGATCTGTGAAGGAAAGATCATTATTTTTGTTTGGAGATGAACAAAATTTAAACTCCCATCTATTGTGCATCTTGTTCCAAGTCAAGGTTTCTGTAACATTAAATGTCATTCACTGGAATGAAACTGATTTCATACTGAGGCTTCTGTTTTAAGATACAGGTATTTTCAACAGTGGAAGGTTAAAAATGATATCTTCAAATATGTCTTGTTATCTTGAAATATGTCTTGAGTCAGCAGCTAAGTCAAGTTCTGGTTTTGAAACTTGATAGAGCCCAGCTTCTGGTATTCCTTCAAATAAAACTGTCTTTTGCTCAGAGATGGAACATTTGGAGTTAGTCACAGATGTGAGCTTTGTGAAGTTGTGAAAATGAGGCTCAGGTTAGAGTCAGAAATCACTCTTTTAGAAGTTTTAATTTGTTCGTTTAAGAGATGTGGCATAGTGAAGGGTAGAAACCTGTTTTCTGGAATGGCATTCACTTTCCCGATATCCATGTATATATTTCATTTTTTGTCAGCTAGCTTAACTGACCACAGCAATGTGAGGTAGAGTAGGAAAATTACAAAAGAAAATTTGTCCTCTTGCACTGATTTTTATATATTAATCACGGGTTATTCTTCATTTATGACCCTGAAAATCCACATTTCCTACTACAGAACTAATAACTGTTCAGCAGATAAAATTTCTCTGTCTTGTCTGTAATAAATACAGCCTATGAGGTAGGTATTTGCTGTAAGCTTTAGGATTAGATTTTTGTCAGTCTGTAAATTTCCATTTTCTTCCTATACTTTTGTTGAATATAATTATGATTCAGTTGCTGATCAGTGCATGTTTGCACTTCATAAACTGAGTGGATCCAGTGTATGTAACTTTAGGTAAAAGATCATGTATATAATGGTGCTGAATTATAAAGTTAAAGCTGCTGATAATTTATTTTCATTCAGCAATAGTTCCACAATTCCGTGATATCACAGTTGGTATCCCTTTAAAAACACTTCTGAATTGTTGGAGAAGCATCCCGTGTGATAGTTCTTGCATTCAATGAGTTCTTAGACGTTCCTGAAAGATTTATAGTGAAGTCCAAAGCATTTCAAGGCCAAGTATAGCAGTCTTGTCAGATACAGCTTTACAGCCTAGTGACTTATAATGAGAGTAGAATGTAATTAGAAATTGTCCATGTCTTTACTGAGTACTGATGAAAACTATGGCTCAAAGGTTAATTCAAATAATAATTAATATTGGTTTATGTCAGAACAGGGTGGTAATGAAATTCTTGTCATATGATGACTCTGATTTTAGGAAGTGGGTGCATAAGAAATAGAGGCTGCAGTTTACCTTTTCTGATTATATTCAGTTATCTTACAATCAGCATGATGGCTTGATAAAGCATAATTTGAGGGCAATTTAAGCATACTCCGAAATATTACAACCTACAGTGAAAATCACTTAATATGTTGCATTTGTTTAAGGAGGTAGATTCGTATCTAGATTGCTGAAGTCGATGGATTTACTGCAAATGATCAGTAAGGACTGTGTAAGAATTTTTTTTCCTGTTAATAACTGAGCAATACCATGTGTTTGTGGAAAGTATTCTTAATAAGATTTGCTAGCATGAGAAATATGGGATGTTACATTGATGTATGTTTAAATTGGACTAGTTTCAACGAAAGCGATAGACCAGGTTTTGCTGGCAACCAAAACAAATTCTGTTCAGTTTCTTTTCCTGAGTTGAAATTTTCTGTTGGAAAAAAATAAATGCTGTTAGCTTTTGCTTAAGCTAAGACCATAATTTTTCAGTTGCAAGTAGTCAGTGAGCTACTAGACCTGTAATTTTGAGAGGCTTTTTGTGAATACTTTGCCATCTTATGTTTTTTCTGTGTCCTGATCGTGTTCTTAGAATCAGCCTACTGAAAAGCTTCTCCAGAAGGTTATAGCTGTAGCTTGGTTTTATGGGTCCAAACAGTTCTTCATAACATACCTTTCTGAAACCTCTGCTTTCTATTCTATCCACTTGTCTTAAATGTTGGTGGACTGCCTCCCACAATTTTAAACTTGCTGTGATTTTTAAGGCTGTTTCCTCTGTTGCCAAAAAAGGAAACTTACATGCCTCTAAATTAGATCTGACAAAGATCAGGTATTTTAATTCTTAAAGTGATCACAAGGCTGATTTCCCTCCCCCCCCACTCACCTGGATGATGCTTTCCATGTAAACTGCTTCAATTCTTGGGAAGCAAAGAGAGTCCACAGTGAAGATTGGAACTCTCAGGAGCAGGGGCCACTCAATGGGAAATGAGTTACATGACAGGGGTAGGAGTTGGGAAAGGTGGTATGCATCTGTGTGTTTGAGGGCTGTTTTAAAACTGCTGAGAGATATGAAGCATTATATTGATTTCTGAGAGCTATAACGGCTGTTCTTGCTTCTTTCTTCATACGTTTTCTCAAAAGGCTGGATGAGAGAGTCTGTGCTATGCTGAAATTCCCTCTAGATAAGGTGGGGGGGGGAAAAAAGGCCAAATTCTAATGGTAGCACTGGGGAAAAGCTCGCTGTGCAAGTTAGATGCTTATGTTTTATCTCCCTTATTTTATTGTAAGCAAAGAAATACTGGTATGGGAACTGAGCTGCACTTCAGAGTCTTAACGGAGATGTCTGAAGCTACAGGGTTTGAAAACTAGTGAGCAAACTTGATCAGTAAATAGGGACTTTTTAGCTAAAATGAAATCTGCATACAAATTTTCAAAAGCCAACTAAAGAAAAACCTAAACAATGGCTGAAATCTTTCTTAGTGAATTAAAGTTGCATGTTTATGTTTAATGATTTAGTTCTATAAGAGAATCCATTGCCTGTAGAGTTGGCCCAGCTTCTGTAGAAGGTCTGCTGTAGTGGTAGTGGAAAAAATATTTCTAAATCTGAAAAACTATGAGATTTACTGAAATATAAACTAATACAAAAGTGCTCCACTTGTAGCAAGACCTAAATATGCCAAAATTTGTGCTAGTACTCAACGGTGTGAAGAGTACAAATGTGAATATATAGAAATTTAAAGGGAGGTGCTTTGTTGAACATCCTAAAAACATTTTTTCTTTCTGTATATTCCTCCAAACAGCAATCTGAACTGCATATTAGGTCGTTCTTCCTTTCCATGGCAGGACTACATATTGATCTGGAGGTATCAATTAAGACTACTGTTATTTAACTAGAGACACTGGTGTACATATGCCATCTTCAAAAAGCAATGAGACTTTGGTGGGGGGGTGGGGGGGAAGGGAAAAGGAAGATGGTCGTTTCAGTTCATCTTTTTTAATAGTGTAAGTGGCAAAGTTGCTTGGATTAGCTCTGCTTGAAATGTGCCGTAGACTGTCCTGTAGCTTGCTTTCTCCAACCACTTGAAATTCTTTGGGAAGAGAATCTTCCAGAGGCTTGTATCTGGGCTGCGGCATAAACAGTTGTCGTGTGAAACTGATGTGAGCCTTAGTTTTACTCTGCCTCCACTAAAATACACTTTTACGGTAGTTTGTGCAGGATCAGCACAGAGGAGTACAAAGAGGGAGCTTTTCAGTACAAAGGCTGCCTGTTTGGCCTGCCCAAACCACCGTGAATGTGTTTAAAGGGGACTTTTATTACCATGGAAACTCTCAGACAGGAAGGAATTTGTCCTGCCATATCTAGAAAATAGTCTGTAATGGTCAGCTCTTGGAACAAAAGTGTTTCAAATAGTGGGATATATTTAAAAATTTTTGTGGTGAATATGTGTTTTAAAAAAGAATATGTAAACCCGAGTCTTAATGCTTGTGGACTTTTAGTATGGGGATTTAGGGAACACTGCAGACAAGTACAATGTGAGCAGGGGAAGTGTTACGAGAAATCTAAGAAAGTTTTAGCTCTCTGTGTCCAGAAGGCTTCTTAGGTGTTGAATGGATGTAGATGAAATATTCTCTTTTTCAGTAGTGTGTTTATCCATCATAGCCGTTCATTGAGGGACTGTGCGTGTGCTTGGCTTGAACTGCTGGAGGTAGTCCTCTGAACGCCATGGATTAATTGCTTTTAGAATGTCTTAACTAAAACCCATTCTTTGACTCTCTTGACAAATATCCCTTAGAATGCACAAACGGCCTTTATTTTCCTAAATCACAGTGAGGTATAACATTTCTTGTCCAAAAGAAATTCTAACCCCACATCCCAGAATATTTGCACATCCTTCACTGGAGTTGTACGTTGGTATGAAGTAAATCCGAGTCGGCAATCTTCCTTCCAGCCAGCAGGAGCAGCTAGTGGTAACTGCAAGATTTTCCATGCTTTGTATAGTGTTTGGTGTTGATTTGATTGTGTGTTTGATCAGTTAGATGCAAAATATTTTTTGACATAATTGATCAAATTAGAATATCTCCCCCCTGCCCCCAGGAATTCATATCAGCAGACACTGGTTTCTCATGTTCCTTCCATACAGCAAATGCCTGGCTTGTTTTTATGCTGTGCTTTTCAGGTTAAGTTGTTGAACCACCTGGCCATGGCCTGAAGGCAGTTTGAATGAGTGGTATAGTAATAAGCTGATCCAATGGGTTGTGCTGTGTGAAATCAGCCGTACCACTCTTGCTTCTTCCCTTGTGCTGTCACTGCTGTTCGACTGGGCCTGTGGTGACAATCCTCTGATGGCAACTAATGCTTACATCAGCTTACCTGTAGTGTGAGGCTGCGCCCGAATGTTTTGTTGATGTTTGGGGTAATCGGTGGAGAAAAAGCATCTTGTTTGTGGTTAGGAACAGGAATAACTAAGGAGGAAAAATTGTCATGAAAACTTTCCACTGCCCTGTCAATTTCGCACTTCCTCTCAGCTACTGAAAATCAAAGTTCAAAGTCTAATTCTACATGGCAGGCCAGGTAAAGAACAGGGTTTTTTTTAATATATTTATATATATATATCTATACACACACATATATTTATATAATGCAGTGTTTCTGTGTGCCTTTTACAAGCATTGAATGACTTGTTTGCATTATCTGGGTTAACACTGTAATCTGCTGCTCTCATATGAGGACTTTTGTCTCACACATTGATCAGTTTAGTTTCTTGTCTCCTGATCTGAGGAGTCAAAAGGATTCCAGAAGGTTGTTCCAACCAAGATTAAAAGAAACAAACAAGAAAAACCCCACCTGGCTCATCTTGTTTATAAAGCCATCTCTGCTTAATGGCTCTGTTGCCCTCATAGGGCTTGGTCCATTTCCCTCATCTGGGAACTAGGAGTAGGCTGCCATCCCGACTGTGCCAGGGGATGGGCATCTTAATCATGGACAGTCATTTGTCTTTCCAAAAGCATAGAAACCCCTGTTTAGATGGATTTCCCTAGTAGTTAACTAAGTTGAGAAAGGAAATGCTGGTGACATCATGTATGACTTAATATGGTTATTAACTGTGCAGGTGTTGTAAAGCTGTGAATCTAAACTGTAGTGGAATAATTGTACCATATGTCAGGGTTTTTTCCTTCAATTTTTGTTCTTCCTCATTTACCATGTTTG